>JANHAO010029903.1:0-10272 GCA_026873985.1 Saraca asoca | reverse complement strand
GTTTAACTCTAGTCAAAAGTAACTTGCAATTTCAGCAAGAAACAAGATCCAATATATTGTAGTTTCAACAAAAAGTAAATGCTAGATTTTAGAACTTGGAGAGTCAAATAGTTCATTTTGTAACTATAGTTAGCAAGTTGAAAGCTCAAGGTTCAAGCAAGCTACCCTTTGGAACAATTTTGGATCCCAAAGAAAATGTAATTGCAATGCTACTAAGGAGTGGAAAGGAAGTAGAGATTAGAAATGAAGAAGTACCAGTTTTAAATAAGCAGAAAAGGTAGAACATGCAGAAGGAAAAAGTAACACTCAACTAGTTTTTCCTCCCCCTCCCTTCCATAGCAGATTAGTAATATTTAAGAAAGAAGAATAAGAGAAGGAAATCCTAGAAACTTTTAAAAATATGGAAGTCAATATACCCTTACTTGATGTGAGATTTCAAGGTATGCAAAGTTTCCCAAGGAGCTATGCACCACCAGAAGGAAATTGAAAGGTAATGACAAAATAAATATGGGGGAAATGCATCTATTGTCTTTTAAAGGAACTTACCCAAAAATGTAAGGATCTAGGTTCCTTCACAATCCTATGTGCAATTGATAAGGCTTACTTTAAAAATGCCATGCTAGACTTAGGTGCATCCATAAATGCCATGTCTTTCTCTATTTAAGCATCTTTAAAGTTAAGACCTTTGAAAGAAACTAATGTTGTGATACAATTGACAAATAGGTTTATTGCTTATCCTGTAGGAGTTGTTAAGGATGTTTCGATGTGAGCATATGCTTTCATCTTTCTTGCAAATTTTTAAATTTTAAATATGACAAATAATACTTCAACTAATTCAACTCCTATCATTCTAGGAAGACCTTTCTTGAAGATAGCAAAAACAAAAATCGATGTCATGTTGGCATTTTCACCATAGAATTTGATAGTGATACCATCAAAGTTAACATCTTTGGCGCCATGAAATACCTTAATGATTATTCCTTATTTTATTGATACTATCGATCCTTTAATTTAAGATATTTTTGAGTTGAATGGCATGGCTAAATCAAATGCAACAATTAGCAAAGGCTTCATGCAACTGGAGATGTGTTTTGGAATTGATGAGTTGCAGTCATTACCTTTAGCTCCAAGAATTCCATGATCTTGGTTGAGAAGAAGCAATGCTCCATTGAGCCATCAATGTTAAACAAAAGCACTTCTTTGGAGGCAACCCAAGTGATTTACTTTTTTTTTACCTATCTCTTTTATTTTACATGTCTATAATTTGTTGATGATTTTATGCTTTGAAGATAATGTAAAATTTAAGTGTAAGGGGAGACTTTAGGATGTTTTTCAGATTTCAATAATTAAGATTATTGTTTTGTGTTTTTTTTATACAAAAAAGAAAAAAGAAAAAATTGTTTATTTTATATTAAGGTGCTATTTCAATAAACACATCTTGTCATTTGTAGTTGATCTTTAGTTTGTAGTTAATCTTGTCATTTGATTGCCCTGTTTATTGTGAGGTAGGCTTTATGCTGTCTCACCCTCGGATGTGTTTTTTCATCACGAGGTAGCTTTGTGCCACCTCACCCTCAGATGTGTTTTTTTTTTCATCACGAGGTAGGCTTTGCATTGTCTCACCCTCGGATGTGTTTTTCTTTAGTAGCGAGATGCTAGCTCGTTGCTATTTTGATGGCACTTTCATGTTTCAACTAATCAGCCAAGAATAAAATCAGATCAATGAAGAATAACTTTATTTTTACATGGCGTTTCGCTGGGGATCATTAGCCAATGAAAGTTCATAATTCTATCATTAATCTCAGAATATTATAGGATCAAAATATGGCTCTAATGGAAGGCTCTAGCTCTCGATTAGTGACCTGCTGAGTTTGTTGAGCTTGCCATTTTGATGGCCTTACCACATAGTCTTGTAAGTGACCTCTCCTGATGAGGTCTTCTATGGCATCCTTTAGCGCCCAACATTCCGAGGTGGTGTGTCTGACCTCGTTGTGGTAAGCACGAAATCTACTAGAGTTTTTGAACTTGCTGGGGGCTTTCATTGGCCTGGGCTTTACAAAATCTTCTTTCCCTCTTTCTACCGTGAAGATCCTGTCTTGTGCATCAGACAGAATGCTATAGCTTTCGTAGTGACCATGAGGCTGGGGTCACTTGGTCTTAACTTTCTTCATGGGTCGACTACCAGGACTATTGTTTAGGTTCTCCTCGCTCCTCTTTTTGCCTTGAGGAGTGCTTGTCACTTCACCTTTATACTTGATCTCCTCTGGGGCCAAAGGTTTCCTCTCATCTGATTTGCTTGGTAGCTCACTTGTAGAATTCAGTGAGATCCCGAGCCGGAGACTTGTAAAGGATTTTGTATAGCTTCCTGTCCTTATAGAGTCCCATCGAGATTACTGTTAAGATGCTCTCCTCCGAAGGGTTTTCTATGGAGTTGGCTTCATGCTTGAACCTGACTATATAGTCTTTCAGTGACACACTCTTACATTGAAAGATCATTGCAAGATGATAGGGAGGCACAAGCTATCTCTTCAGTGCCCAGTATTGATCAACAAATTTCCTTTAGCATTCTTCCCAGCTATTGACACTACGAACTGGAAAGCTTCTAAGCCATGCCTAAGGTATACCCTCTAATGTGGCTGGGAAGATATGGCATTTAACCAGAGGGTCGGTAGTTTGAAGATCCATCTGGACATTGAACACATTCAGGTGGTTGCATGGATCGATGTTTCCATCATACAGTGGGATTATGGGCACCTTGAGCTTCTATGGAAGGGGCTGCATTTCAATCTCCACAGAGAATGGCGAGCTTTTCCCACAACGAGGTTGATTGTCTTGGGATTAGGGGCGGTTCTCTAGCTATTTAAACCTTTGGAGGATTTGCCTCATTATCGGATCTTGAGCCTCAGACTTGGGGCTAAAGCTTTCAACTCTTTGCGAGCCCCCAGATTGCTAATTGTAGTGGTCATTGTGAGCTTCTTTTTAGGCTTCCTCACGCAGTTGCTGGAGCTGTGCTACAATTTCTTCTTACCTTTGTGCATCTCAGGCTTGTGCTTGTGCTAACACCTTAACGATTTTAGCCAACTCCCTGACCATGTTCTCAAGCACTGGCAGTGACCGATGAGGTGTCGGTGCTCCTTCAATTTCGAGGACAGCAGTAGGTTGAGGGCAAGCTTTGGCAGTGGAAAAGTCTACCGGCTGAACAATCGGAGTGTTAGAACTCTTGTTAGTCCTCCCTTTCACCATTGTACCAGGTTGGAAAAGTGATTTAGAAAACAGATGGGCCCTTCCTCTAGCCCCAAAATGTTAACAATGAAATCTGATTCTACTGAATTCTAGCTAACAAATATGGTTCTTGAACCCCAAGTTACTTTCTGGTCTGTGAAATATGAAGAAGGGAAGAAGAAGAAGAAGAAGAAGATGGAGAGGAAGAGAAATAATGGAATGCAATGTTTTAACATGGTTCGGCTAAATCCAAGTAGTACTGGACCCTACGTCTACAGCGGAGTTTTTTATTAAGTTATAGGGAAGTTTATAAAGCTTTTTATTATTTTTTCTTCGGCCTATCCCTCTTCTAACAAAGAATTCCTATTTATAGAGGAAGAAGGGTTATATGCAATGATTACAAGTTATAGTTCTTTTACATCAAAAAATAAATGTAAAAGAGAGAAGAACTCCTACAATCCGATTGTTGTAGGCTACTTTCTAAGGGATGGGCCTCCTCTGGTCGGCTAGAGTACAGGTCTGACATAGGCCTATCTAAAACTCCCTCTCGCTGATCCCTTGGCCTTGGGCGATACTTGGCCTTCGCGAGCCGAGACCCCTAGTGGGAGGTCATTGCTGTTCTTCGAGCAGCGAGGATGGGCTCAAGGTCAAGAGACGAGCTCGATCTCCATGCGAGTTGGGACCCAGTGAGCTGAGATAATTCATCGAACTCGCAAGTTAAGACCTAGCGCACTTGTCCTTAATGAGCTAAGTGTCCTTCAAACTTGGTTTCTACTGAGCTTTCGGCCTGCTTGGATGATACCAATTTTCACCTATAACAATATCAAAATTTTTATGTTAAAATTTTATGAAACTTACAAATTTTATCAAAATTTTTTATGTTAAAATAAATGTAATTTTTACCTATTTGGGTAAGGACACAAATCTTAGAAAATTGATACAGGTATTCGTAAAAGGATTTTGGGGGCAATTTATTGAGTACAAATGTGGGTATGAGGACGACACTATCTAACCCTCTCCATATCCATATCATATAATAATATATAATAATGTGTATATTATAAATTAAAAATGTGCATGTCATTTGATTTAAATATAAACATTTTTTAAGATAAACTTCAACTAAAACTTTATGTTCTCATCTATTATGTTAGTATAATTATTATTTTTGAATAACTATCATTTTATTGTTATACGTAAACTTTAATTTTTATTAAAAATTATAAAAGGATATAGTTAAATGTATATTATTTAAATAAAATGGAGAAATGGGGAATTTAGGGATTTAATAGGGATGGTATTCAAAAGTCTACCAATGCAAGAATGGATATAAGGATGAATAGATTATTTCTAAATGGGGATGTGTATGAGGATCTTAGTCCTTTACACATACCCTCTCTATTATCATTCTTATTCTTTACTAGCAAGCCACATGGTAGGTAAATTACTTGGCTTAATGAGAGGAAAATTATGATGCTATAGGATTGATTTATTCTTTTGTCATTAAGATTAAATGTTTAGATGAAGAATCCATCCTCTTGCTAACTTAGTTAAAGTTATGTATCATTATTTTAATTTAAAAAAATTGAGGAAGAAAAGTTATGATAGAAATTCACATAATTTTTTTCTACAAAATTTTATATAGAGACCAACCATTTTAATACCAAAAAATTTTTATATCCTCATTTTTATTAATTTTTCACTCTTAATTTTAATAAAAAATTAAAGAATACAACACACACACACACACACACACTTAATTCAACTTGTATCCAAAAAATAAAAAATGTAACGGCTTGTACTGTTTTAGTTTTAGTAAAATTTATCATATTTTTGTCAAAAGTTTTTCATTAAAAGTTATATTTTTCAGATTTTTTTTTTATGTTTTGATGCAACTTTAATAAGTTTATGGAGTTAATTTTTTTTAAATATTTATTATATGTGAATTTTATACAAAGCTATAATTTTTTTATGTAAAAATTATAAGACTTTATATATATATATATATATATCTGTTGACGATGAAATACAATTTCGCCGAATTCCAGCCAATGAATATGATTCTTGAACCCCAAGCTGCTTTCTGGTCTATGAAATATGAAGAAAGGAAGAAGAAGAAGAAGATGGAGAGGAAGAGAAACAATGGAATGCAATGTTTTAACGTGGTTCAGCTAAATTCGGGCGGCATTGGACCCTACGTCTATGGCAAAGTTTTTTATTAAGTTAAAGGGAAGTTTACAGAGCTTTTTATTATTTTTTCTTTGGCCTCTCCCTCTTCTAATAAGGAATTCTTATTTATAGAGGAAAAAGGGTTACATGTAATGATTACAAGCTATAATTCTATTACATTGAGAAATAAATGTAAAAGATAGAAGAATTCCTGCAATTCGACTGCTGCAGGCTACTTTCTGTGGGGTGGGCCTCTTCTAGTCGGCTATAATACAGGCCTAATGTAGGCCTGTCTAGAACTCCCTCTCGCTGAGCCTTTGGCCTCGGGGGATGCTTGGCCTTTGTGAGCTAAGACCCCTAGTGGGAGGTCACTGTTATTCTTCGAGCAGCGAGGACAGGCTCGAGGCCGAGAGGCGAGCTCGATCTCCATATGAGCCAGGAGTTGGCGAGTTGGGACCCTGTGAGCTGAGATAATTCATCGAACTCACGAGTTGGGACCTCGCGCACTTGTCCTTATCCAGCTAAGCATCCTTTGGACTTAGTTTCTACTGAGCTTTCGGCCTGCTTGGGCAAGATCAATTTTCACCTATAACATAAGCCCCCCAGCTCTTAGTTCGCTTCGTAACTTTTGTTGTTTTAGTCAAAGTACTTTGTTCTGCCCTGTTGTCACTTCAGACTTTCAATCTTTCACTTCATCTGATCTTGGCCATACTTCTTTTTCTAACCTTGCCTTCTTGCCATTGGCATGGTAGTCTGGTTTTCTCAGGGCCATTTGATCAAGCACGATCTTTTATCTGCTAGGTTATTCATTGAACACAAATTAGTTTATAAAGCTTGAGAAGCTTTTATTGCTTCTTCATGATCAAATGGAAGTATCAATTAAGCCCCCGAATATCTTTGCTAGTTTGGCTTCTGGTGAAGCACTGAGGCATGTATGGCCTCCTACATAGGGCTTTGAGGCGTGGATAGCCTTTTGTACATGGCTCTCATGCATAGCTCTTTATACTAGCTACGAGGAAGATATTGTGCAAATCTTGGATTATTTCTTCATGGCTTCGCTGTGATCTTAGGCCCTACCAACCAGACTGCTAGCGCATTTTTAAATTGCATGGGGTCTGGTCTAGGAGGAACCGCCAGCTTAGGAGGGATATTAGCAGGAGTAGTCGAATTTGCTGGTCTCCTTACTCATGGTAGCTGGCTTTTTGTTTCCATCTTTAGCCTTAGGCTCTTTTAGCTTTTGTTTCTGTATTTCCCTCCTTTGATGTAATTTTACCTCATTGAATGAGGCCTTTTTAATGTATGGGCTCTTTTGTATAGCTTTTGAATGTTGTACCAATATTCTTTGTACACTGTTGGATGTATATTTCTGTAGATCAATGAAATGTCTTTCTAACCAATTAGCCATATCTTTAGTTTGTAGTTGATCTTGTCATTTGATTGCCCTATTTTGTAACAAGCAATAGTCAGGACGCATGTGAGCTGCATCTGACTAGAGATTGCGTGCAAGCTATGATCTTTCCACCGCATACTAGCTGCAGATATCTAACTGCATGAGAGCTGCAATAGATTTATATTAACATCCTCGCGTTACGACGAGCTCATAGCTCGTTGTAGGATTTGAATGTTTATGCTAAATTTTGAGTGTGTCATTGAGGTAGGTTTTGCACCATCTCACCCTCGGGTGTGTTTTTCTTATTGCGAGGTAGGCTTTGCATCGTCTCACCCTCGGATGTTTTTCTTATTATAAGGTAGGCTTTGCGCTGTCTCACCCTGGGATGTTTTTCTTATCATGAGGTAGGCTTTGCGTCGTCTCACCCTCTAATGTATTTTCTCATTGTGAGGTAGGCTTTGCGCCATCTCACCCTTAGATGTGTTTTCCCATCATGAGTTAGGCTTTGTGCCGTCTCGCCCTCAGATGTATTTTTTCATTGTGAGGTAGGCTTTGCACCGTCTCACCCTCGAATGTGTTTTCTCATCACGAGGTAGGCTTTATGCCGTCTCACCCTCGGATGTTTTTTTTTTTTTATTGTGAGGTAGGCTTTACGTTGTCTCACCCTCAAATGTGTTTTCTCATCATGAGGTAGGCATTGTGCCATCTCACCTTTGGATGTGTTTTTTTTTCATCATGAGGTAGGCTTTGCATTGTCTCACCTTCGGATGTGTTTTTCTTTGGTAGCGAGATGATAGCTCGTCACTATTTTGATGGCACTTTTGTGTTTTAACCAATCAGCCAAGAATAAAATCAAATTAACGAAGAATAACTTTCTTTTTATGTCACGTTTCGCTAGGGATCATTAGTCAGCAAAAGTTTATAATTCTATCATTAATCTCAGAATATTATAGGATTAAAATATGGTTCTAATGGAAGGCTTTGGCTCTCGATCAGTGACCCACTGAGTTTGTTAAGCTTACTGCTTTGATGGCCTTACCACATAGTCCTATAAGCGAGCTCTCCTGATGAGGTCTTCTATGGCATCCTTTAGTGCCCAACATTCCGAGGTGGTGTGTCCCACCTCGTTGTGGTAAGCACAGAATCTACTAGAGTCTCTGAACTTGCTGGGGGCTTTCATTGGCCTAGGATTTCCAAAATCTTCTTTCCCCCTTTCTATCGCGAAGATCTTATTTTGCATATCAGACAGAATATTGTAGCTTTCGTAGCGACCATGAGGTTGGGGTCATTCGGTCTTACCTTTCTTTGTGGGTCGACTACCAGGACTATTGTTTAGGTTCTCCTCGCTCCTCTTTTTGCCTTGAAGAGTGCTTGTCACTTCACCTTTATACTTGATCTCCTCCATGCTAAAGGTTTCCTCCCATCTGATTTGCTTGATAGCTTACTCATAGAATTTAGTGAGATCTCGAGCTGGGGATTTGTAAAAGGTTTTGTATAGCTTCTTGTCCTTGTGGAGTCTCTCCGAGATTGCTATTAAGATGCTCTCCTCAGAAAGGTTTTCTATGGAGTTGGCTTCATGCCTGAACTTGACTATATAGTCTTTCAGCGACTCGCCCTTGCGTTGAAAGATCATTGCAAGATGATAGGGAGGCACGAGATATCTCTTCAGTGCCCAGTATTGATCAACAAATTTCTTTTGGCATTCTTCCCAGCTATTGACACTACGAGCAGGGAAGCTTTTGAGCCATGCCTGAGGTATACCCCATAATGTGGCTGGGAAGATGCGGCATTTAACCAGAGGGTCCGTAGTTTGAAGATCCATTTGGACATTGAAAACATTCAGGTGGTCGCATGGATTACTGTTCCTATCATACAGTGGGATTGCAGGCACCTTGAGCTTCTGTGGAAGGGGCTGCATTTCAATGTCCATAAAGAATGGTGAGCTCTCCCCACAACGAGGTTGATTGTCTTAGGATTGGGGGCGGTCCTCTAACTATTTAAGCCTTTGGAGGATTTGCCTCGTTATCGGATCTTAAGCCTTAAACTTGGGGCTAGAGCTTTCAGCTCGTTGCGAGCCCCTAGATTGCTAATCGTAGTGTCATTATAAGCTTCTTTTTGGGCTTCCTCACGTAGTTGCTGAAGTTGTGCTACAATTTCTTCTTACCTTTGTGTATCTTAGGCTTGCGCTTATGCTAGCACCTTAACAATTGTAGCTAACTCCCTGACCATGTTCTCAAGCACTGGTGATGGCCGATGAGGTGTTGGTGCTTCTTCAGTTTCATTGACAGCAGTAGGTTAAGGACAAGCTTCGGTAGTGGAAATGTCTGTCGGCTGAACAATCAGAGTGTTAGAACTCCTGGTAGTCCTCCCTCTCACCATTGTACTAGGTTGGAAAAGTGATTCAGAAAATAGATGGGCTCTTCCTCTAGCTCCAAAATGTTGATGATGAAATCTGATTATGCCGAATTCTAG
This sequence comes from Saraca asoca, assembly GCA_026873985.1. Taxonomy (NCBI): domain Eukaryota; kingdom Viridiplantae; phylum Streptophyta; class Magnoliopsida; order Fabales; family Fabaceae; genus Saraca; species Saraca asoca. The sequence continues at coordinate 1,019 of JANHAO010029903.1, read as the reverse complement.
CCAACGAATATGGTTCTTGAACCCTAAGCTGCTTTCTGGTATGTGAAATATGAAGAAGAAAAGAAGAAGAAGAAGATGGAGAGGAAGAGAAACAATGGAATGCAATGTTTTGACGTGGTTCGGCTAAATCCGAGAGGCACCGGGCCCTACGTTCACAGTGAAATTTTTTATTAATTTATAGGGAAGTTTACAAAGCTTTTTATTATTTTTTCTTCGGTCTCTCCCTCTTCTAACAGAGAATTCCTATTTATAGAGGAAGAAAGGTTACATGCAATGATTACAAGTTACAGTTTTGTTACATCAAAAAATAAATGTAAAAGATAGAAAAACTTTTGCAATCCTACTGTTATAGGCTGCTTTCTAAGGGGTGGGCCTCCTCTGGTCGGCTAGAGTACAGACCTGACATAGGCCTGTCTGGAATTCCCTTTCACTAAGCCCTTGGCCTCAGGGGATACTTGGCCTTCGCGAGCCGAGACCCTTGGTGGGAGGTTGCTGCTGTTCTTCGAGCAACAAGGACGGGCTCGAGGTCGGGAGACGAGCTCGATCTCCATGCGAGCTAGGACTTAGCGAGCTAGGACCCGGCGAGCTGAGATAATTCATCGAACTCGTGGGTCAGGACCTCACGCACTTGTCCTGAGGGAGCTAAGCGTCCTTTAGACTTAGTTTCTACCGAACTTTCGGCCTGCTTAGGCGAGACCAATTTTCACATATAATAATATCAGAATTTTTATGTTAAAATTTTATTAAACTTACAAATTTTTTCATGTCAAACCCATATATCTGTGTGTGTGTGTGTATGTGTGTGTGTGTAATATCTCTAATTTTTAATTCATCAAGTACAATATTTCTAATTTATAAATACCAATTTTGATTCTTCTATAGTATAATTGTTTTTAATCAACAAAAAAAAATGCAAACAACTCAAATTAAAAAGATTAAAAATATATTTTAAAATTCCTATAATCATCGTAACATTGCTCTTCTATTATGATTTTGATTAGATTATGCATATTTGTGCG
>JANHAO010029902.1:0-10282 GCA_026873985.1 Saraca asoca | reverse complement strand
CCGTACTCGCCGGTTCTGTGTTACAACTACGCCGTGCGCTTGCGGTATTTTTAAAACGTGCAGTAACTTTGCAGCTACATCATTGATCAAGGGAGAAACTCCATCATCTTCCTATACTCCTTGTCTTCTACTTCCTCAACTCTTTCTTGATGCTCATTTGACCCTTTTTAAGGAAGCCATGAGTCCTCTTGCTTATTATCATCAAAATTTTGTGAACACTTGAAGTAGACTCATCAAATACAATGCTTAATATGATTTGGCATCAAATTTTCCTAGGTTTTTGTTACCATTATTATGCACAAGACATTAACAACCAAAATGCATGAAAATGAGATACATTAGGCTTTCTTCCAAAATATAGTTCATATGGGGTTTTCTTAAGAATTGGCCTTATCAAGGTAATACTCATAACATAACATGTGATATTGACCACATCCTTCCAAAATGACTTTAGAAGAATACTGTCATTAAGCATGGTCTTAGCCATTTCTTCTAGACATCTATTCTTCCTCTCAACAACTCCATTTTTTTGAGGGATTCTAGGTACAAAGAAGTTATGACCTATCCCATTCGTAGTCCAGTAGCAAGTAAAATCATGGTTATTAAACTCTCTACCATGGTCACTTCTTATACTTATTATTGTTGATCCTTTCTCATTTTGAATAAACTTACCAAGCCTCCTAAAAGCTTGAAAAGTATCATTTTATAAGTAAGAAAACAATTTTGACATGGATATTGAATAGTCATCAATATCACAAGCACATAGTAATTCCTACCATGGTTTCTAATTTTTGATGGAACAATCAAGTTCGTGTGAAGTAATTGAAGTAACATTGATGTGAAAACATAGTTTTTTAATTTGAAAAAATATTTTATTAAATGTAACTTTATTCTCCTTGTCATAAAATTGACTAATGTTGCAAATTATGCTTGAGCCCTTTAACTAATAAAACATTTTCATTGTAAGAATCAAGATTTTTACCTAATTTTCCTTTACCTGTAACCTTTCATTTGTGTCACAGATTTGTAGCTCTCTGGTTGGAACTATACAGCATATGATACCAACTCTTGGCTAACATGCCATCCTTTTAATAAATTTTAGCCATACTTGGATAGATAATTGAGGTATTTATAATTTGTTGCCTATACAATCAAAGTCCTATGCATAACATGTCTATAGGCAAATATATGCATGTAGTCGAAGCATTGACATATACTGAGTCTTAAAAAATATACCACACAAGAAGTCTCCAGTACATATCAAAAAATGACTTTTATAAAATAAAGAGAGGAGAAACTCCATTTTATTAGTATATGTCTCTTTACATAGTTTTGAGTGTGCAAGGGATGTATCTAAGCTCCACACTTTGATTCCTAGCCCGAGCCACAACACCTATTTGGTCATTGAGTGCACCACCCTTAAAGAGCATTCTAAGCAAAAGCCCTAATAACAAAAGTAGACACACTTTTTCCCAATTGACATAAGGACTTTTCTCCAAGCTCTTAAGGGATCTAATGTGCCATCTCATATGGATGTGAAAATAAAAATGTAGGTATTACAACTATGTACTTTTTTACTTGTACTAGACAAATGATTATTACTAAAAAGATATAAATATCCCTAAAATAGGAAATATTTAGAAAAATAATCTACAAGTGCATTTACTTTTAAATTCATACCATAAAGCCTCCTCTTCATGCTTGATGTTTACACTAAGTAGCATCCAAAACTGAGCATATTTGCCTACCAAAATGGTTCACAAGGCCAACTTGTAACATTCTCCCCCACTTCAATTATCAATGCCCTCATTGACACCTCAATCTAACATAGCTTCCATGAAGATTTCTCCTTTTGAGTGCTACCTTCTCATCTAGGTCTTCAGCCTATTCCACTTAAACTACTCCCTTGGTTGCTCTACTTGTCTCTTTAAGCTAACATCATTCAAGAGACTTTGATGAATGGCACCCTCAACCTGATATAACTTTTAGGATTGTTGTTAATCTGCCACTCCTTAGCTTTTATCCAAACTCCCTTTCTACTCTGTCTCTTTGAAATCGCACCATTGTGCATTTGTTTTCCCCTACAACTTTGTGTAGTTGCCTTCGTAACTTTAATGCCTTAGGTGATGTTGCCTCTACTGACTTTGTATTCTATCTTTGTAGACTTAACTTTGTTGTCCCCATACAAACTCACGTGTCATTGTCTCCACAACTCTCTTCACTTTGTCACCCTTATAAGTTCACTTATCTCATTACCTTTATAGCATTCAAGTTATTACCTCTACAATTTGTGCTTGCCTTACTACCTCTGTAGCTTGCAATACACTGTCCCTGCACAACTTTTGATTTGACTCACTACCTCTGTAGCTTAAGTGTGTGTTACCTCCATAGCTTGTGTGATTACTTGGTATTTTAGACCTCTGTTGATAGATACTTGCAAGACTTATACCATTCTTAAAAGTCTGCCTGTGTTGACTTTGATCAATCCACTATACTTCCACTACTCAACTTTCACACTTAATCAAATCTTCCTGACCCTCTTTGAATTGATACCGTTGCGGTATCTCTTAACCATCATAGTCTATTTAGAGTCAAAGTTATTTAGCACCTTAGCCCTCACATGACCACTCCTAGGGTTGCATGCTCAAGTGCTATCTCTTTAAAGTTGATACTAGCTCCTCTTTCACAACCCTCATAGCCACTCGCTAGTATCATTGCCTTTATAGCAACTTCTTTGATGAGAAGTGCCTTCTCTTAGCATTTATTGAGCGACATCTCTTTAAAGACTCCTTCTTTGAGCATATCCTTATGATGGCTCCTTCATATCAACAGCTTTAATGGGGGGTTGAACATCAAGTATCTTCCACTTTAGCTCAAGTTTCACTTTGCATGTTCATGAGCAATTGTGAATGCCAAGGTCATTGTTGTAAAGTCTATTTTATGACTATGTAGTATTAGTCTGCTATGCCTCGAGGCCATTATCGTAACTCCATTAAGTGACTATGTATCTCTAGCTCACTACGAGGGTATCATTGCCACTTGTCATATGACTATAATGTGCTAGCTCCTCTATCATCTCATCTTAAATCTTGTAGATAAGCATTATAGCTCACTTTTTGCATCCGTATGATAGTTCATGATGTATCCCTCTTTGATTATCTCTTTCCCCTCTAAGTTTACTCTTCTGAGTAAAATTCATGCTATCTAACATAATTTTTTACTCCTCTAACAAAATTTGTTCGCTCAACACATCATAAAAGATATGTCAACTATTTGTTGTGGCCATATTTCATAGCATGACTATGATTTTACCTTTTAGGCTATGTCAATAGCTAATATGTCCATCATGGACATGGTCAAGCTTTCTCTGCAAGACCAAGGCTTCCTCTTACTAGATAAGCCATCAATTCACTCACTTTCTTGAGTGGTTTGCATTCCCTTGAATGCCTACTATGAATGAAAACATAATTAATGTCCCGTGTTGCATAACAAGCCTACCAACTTTTTCATATGCTTGCAATTGAAGCACTATTAACATTCCTTAGAATGCAATATCTTACACACTAGCCCTCAAATTGCTTCAACCTTTTATATCCCTTTTAGTTAAGTCTTTAGTAGCATTTCTTTGCTATTTCCCATGAATGTCTACTTTACTTACAAATTCCATATGCTAAGCTGAATCTACACTAATCATGACCCATTTGATCTACTTTCTCTAGGACAACTAGGCTCAAATACCAACTATCACAAGCCGATAGCTCTCTAGCCAAAGCTATGCAGTGTATCATGCTAACTCTTGGCCAACATGCCAGCCTTCTAATAAATTTGAGCTACATTTAGATAATTAGGGCATTGAGGATTTTGTCACCAATACAACCCAAATCCAGTGTGCAACATGTCTACAAGCAAACATAAGCATATAGTTGAAGCATTATCGCATATCGAGTCTTAGAGAACATGCCATATAAAAGATCTCTAGTGCATTTGAGAGGAGACTTTTTCAAAGAAGGAGAGGGATAACTCCATTTTATTAATATATACCTCATTATATAGTTTTGAGTGTGTAGAAGGAGTATCTAAGCTTTACACTCCAATCCCTAGCCTCAGCCATAATGACCACTTGGTCACCAAACACGCCCCCCCTTAAAAAGCATTCTAAGTAAAAGCCCTAATGGCAGGAGTAGACATACTCTTTCCCAGTTGACTTAAGGATTTTTCTCCTAACTCCTAATTGTTTGAATGCACCATCTCATATGGAGCTGAAGATAAAAATGTAAGAATCGAAACTATGTACTTTTCTACTCATACTGAACAAATGATTGATGTTAAAAAGATATAAATATCCCTAAAATAGAAAAAATTCAAAAAAATAATTTATAAGTGCATTTACTCCTAAATTTGCACCATAAGGCATCCTCTTCATGCTTGACTTTTACACCATGTTTCATCCAAAATTGAGCATATTTGCTTATTGAATTGGTTCACAAGGCCAACTTGTGACACTTTGGCATTGTCCCCAAAAGTGAGATGTCTACCATCATAGGAGTAAGGGAATAAAACTTAGACTTGGCACTCGTCATATGTTGGGAGCATCCACTATCGAGAAATCATATGTTACTCTGAGATCTCCCACACACCTACACAAGACAAATCCTTCTTTTGAAATTGGCATCCAACTAGTCTTAGGTCCACCAAGGTTAGTAGCATTTGAAGTGGAAGCTTTAAAAATCAAAATCAACTTTTTGCTAACACTTGGAACATTAGTGTTCTTTTTATGGGGACAAGAATGAATACTATAACCTCTTTGCCCACAATAGTGACACATTATATAAGATTGATTACCCATGATTTTTCTAACAAAGAGATTTTGGCACATTTGGAACATAACTAAGACCCTTCTTGCTAAAACTACACATTTGGCTTCCAAGAAGTACTTCAAGTATTTTCTTGCTATTTGTCAACTTTTTGAAAGTTTTTTTTCAAATTATCAATTTTAGTTTTGAGAGTATCACAAATGACACACACTTGGGATGATAACTTAAGGTTTTTCTTTTCCTTTTTTCAAATCATCATTTTCTTTTTGTAAATTCTAAATGTTAACTTTCAAATAAGCAATGATTTTCTTTGAAAAACTAACATTTTTCTTGGCTTTAAGGAAATCATCATATAACTCATAACACAAATCATCAACATTATCACTAGATTGAATAGAGTTGTTGTCATATACCTCCATGTCATAATCTCCCATAGCCACGAGGCAAAGCAAAGCTTCTTCATCGTTTTCATCCTCACAAGCTGAATCATTATCTTTATCTCCCCATATGGTAAGATAAGCTTTCTTAATTGGTTGCTTGTTCTTCTTCCTCTTATTCTCCAAAAGTCTCTTAAGATAAATGGGATAGTTCAATTTGATATGCCCTAACTCTTTCATTCAAAGCAAGTTTGAGTGAAGGAGTTGTTTTGCTCTCCTACGTTAACACTTGTTCTTGGGGAGGGGGAGCTTTCCTCCTCCAACTTCCCTTCCCAAAGTCTTTGATACTTCTTTGTTGAAAGAGCCACATCATCATCTTCATTAAGTTCTTCCAAGCTCTCCAAATCATCTTCTTCTTCCTTAAAAGTTGTAGCAACTTTTAAAGCTAGATTTTTCCTTCTTCGATCATCAACATTCTTGGAGTATCTTTTCAATTCCATCTCATACATACCATTTCTCATTCAAAATATTTTTTTAAAAAACTTTACAAATGCAGATTTAAACCTAAAAAGGATTTTATAAGACAAATTTTATAAATTTTATTGAGAAAGTTTTATTGGGTTATACAATCACTAACTCCAAAAATTCTTATAGTGAAACCAATTGTACATCTTCTAATTTTGGTGCTGAATCCCAAGTTTCATTCTTTTCAAAGGCTTCAATCTCCTTCTCCATTCAACCACTTTAGTTGCTTCTTCAAAGGTTGATGGCTCAATAATACTTTCTTGTTTAGCTAATGTTACATTAGCATACTTGGGATTAGGCTTTCTCCATCTTGTTGACCTTTTGAGTTGTGGCTGAAAATTGGCTCCATCTTGATCTTGGGTATCCTGCATTATTAATAGTATATACCAATCTACCATGAATTTTCTCCTTTTTAGAGTGTTAACTTAATTGATGGTGTGGGCTCCTCAAGACATTTTTGTTTTTTTAATCTTCCTCCTCCAATATTTCATGTAGCATATTTACAATTTCTTTTGTATTGGACAATGTCACATGTTGTAAAGACCACCAAGATGATGCCTCACAAAACACTACATTTTTGGACACATGGCATCTACCTATTGTTAGTTCACAATAGCTCCATCCTTTTCTCTTTTCATTGTATCTAACAAAGATACATCTTAAAGCCTTTTGTCAAATTTGCTCCTTAGATGATCAGGAGCAAACACATAGCATACATTGCTAAATACTTTGAAATGACTTACTATTGGTTTCATGTTCCATAGCTTTTGAAATGGTGAAATAAAATCCAATCTTGCTTGAGGCAATCTATTGATGACATAAGTTAGTTTTCATGCATTATGCTTAATATTGTCTTGGTACATTTTTGGCATGTAACATGTTGTGACAAATTTCTACAAGATAAAAATTTTTCCTTTCAACAACTTCATTTTCTTGTAAAGTGTATGGACATCTAAATTGTCGCCTTATCTTGGACTCTTTAAGATAGTTTGAGAATTCCTTTGAGGTATACTCACCACCATTATTTGCACAAAGACACTTTATCTTCCTTTTAGCTTCAACTTCAACTAGTTCTTTAAACTCCTTGAACTTATTCAAGGTTTCAAGTTTTTCCTTCATAAAGTATACGCAGACATATCATGAGAAATCATTAATGAAAATAATCATATACCTCATGCTACGAATTGAAGGTTATTTCACTAACCTAAAAACATTTGAGTGTACCATTATTAATGGCTCTTAGATTAATAATTAGACTCCACATATGGTAATTAGTGTGCCTTACCATATTGACATCAAGCACAAATTGTATCACCTCAAACTTCAAGTTGAAGAAGTGCTTTCAACATATACTTTGTCATCATCAATTTGAGTTTGTGATAATTAACATGTCCTAGTGCCACAAGTCAGCCATGTGAATGATTTGAGAAGGAAGATATGCTTAGTTTAACACAAAACTTCATGAAAAAAATGAGCATGATATGGAGGCCCTGTGGCTCAAATTTGGAGTAATCTGACTTGTGTACTATTTTTTCAATCTTTCCTCATTTTAGGGGTATTTCTATAATTTTGACATGATTTGCTTGTCCAATGCGAGCTAAAAATCACATGGTTGCATTCCTTGCATTTTTAGCTTTATGCCCATATAAGATGACACAAAATCTCCACTCGAAATTATGCGAAAAGGCCTTATGCCAACTTAACAAAAATATATCTACTCCTACCATTTGGCCTTTGGTTCATAATGCATTTTAGGGGGAAGTGTCAACAACTTGTCAGAAGCTCATTGGGGGCACAATAGGGTCATGTTGGGTGCTCGTTTGAGGCTCGTTGGCACTTAGTCTGGGGGTCTTAAGAGTGTGTTGGCTTGATACATCTCCTACACACTCTAAACCATGTAATAAGGCATATATCAATAAAAAGGAGTTATCCTTCTTCCTATTCGATTGTCCCTTGAACATTGCACAATGGAAGCTACTTATAAGAGCCATTCTTATGGCTCAGTTATTTAATTGCTTCGATTTACTTGCTTATGTTGCTTTAGAACATGTTATGCATATTTTACAATGCTATATTTATCTATCCAAGTATGGCTTGAGTTTGTTGGAAGGCTAACATGTTGGCTAATAGTGGCAAACATATGCTATATGATTTTGATTAGAGAGTTATGGATTCATGACATTTGGTACTAGAGTCTAATTATTAGAGAGTAGATTAGGGGGACACATAGATTTAGCTTCACACTAAAGCTAGTCTTGCTAAGCAACCAAGTTTTTATCAAGCACTCATAGGAGTAGGTAGGAAGAATGGGTATGCAAGAAGATATAGTAGGCAATATGGACCGACTAGTGAATCAAGTGGAGGAAAGAATTCTCATCATGTGAAGGTTGACAATTAAATTACAATCGACTTGCTCAAGTTTATAAGGGTTGTGAAAGGAGCAAACATTCCTCAAACTTAGAAGACATGCTGTCAAAGTCCTAGCCATAAGGGTAGCCAAAGGTTGGAGCAAATCTTGTAAAAGTGCAAGAATGTTGCAACTGAGGGAACATTATTAGTGCATTGGCCGCACGTGTGTGTAGAAGTTGGTGAGCTTGTTATATAGTGAGAACATTGGTTATGCACTCATTCATAGTAGTGTTCGAGGAATGCAAATTATCCAAAGGGATATGAGAATTGACAACCTATATAATGGGAGGAGCCTTGGGTAAAGCCTCGGTCTTGCCAAAGGGCTTAACCACATCTAAATGGACTAGTCAACAATCAATGGAGCCAAAAGGTGAAGCCTTGGTCACGTAAGAGTGTGTAGCCACACCACAACTAGAAGGTTGAAACATGTGGAAGGATGTATTGAATGGACAAATCCAATGGGAGGAGTCTAAGATTATGCCAAAAGGCATAATCACATTTGAGTCAATGTGGTCTAAAGGGATAATTTCAAAATGCTAAAGAGCGAGCACATCTTAGACACTAGACAGACTTTGCAGCAATGACCAAAAGGCTCACATTTACTAGTGCACAAGCATGTAACACTCAAGTTAGAGCGACAGATTACTTTATGCTCATCCTTTCCAAGCAAAGGTGGGGGAGCTATTAGAGGATGCACTTGGAGGAGGCTATAGTGGCCTACACCTTGGAGGATGTTGCATGAAAGGTGTTGCACTAGAAAGTGCAAAATCATAGGATAGGTCATGAGGACCACGTACTAGAGAGCATAAACTTTGAAAGGGTTATGATGGTCAAGATACCAAAGGATATTAATTCAGAAAAGGTCAAAGAATCTGATTGAAGGAATAATGAAGTGTGAGGAATTATTGAACCAAACATGACCAAACTTTGAACTAAAAGATCAATATCGTGTCTCACATTATTGTATGGGTTATTAAATGTGAGGTATCTTTGGTAGTGGAGTCCCGAGCACTAGGCGTACACATAGGCTATAGAGGTAGCAAACTAAAAGCTACAGAGGTAGTAGATAACAAAATATTTGACACACCTATTTGTCCTCTCACTTAGCATTTTAAGCTTCAAAATTGGCTTACTTTAGCTGTGTTTAGGGTGTTTTTATGATTCTATGTCAATTGGTTCATTAGAAGAAAATTCTGCATAATTGTCCATTTTGAGCAGTTTCTGTAATTTGGCTATATCTTGAGCTACACTTATCTAATTTATGTGATTCTTATCTTGAAGGAAATCTAAGAGATAGATATACAACTTTCATAAAGACTACAAAAGCTGAATCACATGATTGGCCATCCAAATTGGATCTCAAGTCAGAATCTGAATACTATCTCAGTACTGTCTCGGGCAGCTGACCTCTGTGCATTTAATTGATCATAACTGGAGCTATAGAGGTCCAATTAAGGTGAAATAAAGACAAATGGAAGCTAACACATAAAGCTACAATTACTATGCAGACTTTTAGACTTGAAAACATCAAATTGGGCGTCAAAATGGAGCTGAAATTCGTGATAGAAATGTTGATAAAATGGGCTCTGTAGAATTGGACTTTCAAGGCCCCAATTGGCATGGATTTTGAGCCCATTGCACCCTCCTTTGATCCAGCAAACACTTAGCCAACTGAAGGACTGTAAGTGAGAAGATAACTAGCAAAAGCAGCTTACAAAAAATACATAGAAAGTAAAGGAACAAGAGCCAACAAACCAGACTACACAGCTTTCATGATTGCCTATGTAGTAGACTATTTTTCTCTTTCTTGGGCAGTTTTTGCTAAAAGGGTGTGAGAGATGAAGAGGGATTGTATTATGACATATTGTAGCATCTTGTTTCTGGTTTTTCTCTATAATTTTCATGCTTTCTCTCCAAGGAAGCTTAAACTCCTATAATCAGTCCAAAGAGGCTAAAACTTGAAGGTTATTGATTGAGGTCTTGATATTTCTTGTTGCATTCAATTGGTTGATCATTTCTTCTCCCTTCCTCTTATTTTTTCTTTGCTATCTGAATTGAGTGGCTTCATTTAATTTAGATATTAATATGATTGTTGCTTAATAATCACCATAGGAAAGAGGATAGGAGAACTAAGCAATTAATCAAGCTTTTGATGAG
>JANHAO010029901.1:0-10272 GCA_026873985.1 Saraca asoca | reverse complement strand
CCAAGTTTTGCTTGGTCCGGTCCGCGAAAAAATGCGGACCGGTCCGCGAGGCCCGCGGACCGGCGGTCCGTTTAGCATCCCTATGGGTGATCCTAACCAAGGTAATTCTCCATCTCGTCGCTCGTAAGAGCAGACCCCAAGTCACAACCCTCATCACAACGAAGACCAAAGGACCCAGTGATCATCCAATCAATACTCTAGGGTACAAGACTTGTTAGTCGGAGAGTTATTTCAGAAGATAACTCCGTTGGAAGAGCGCCTTCGAACTCTAAGTGATCGAGCTCATTATGAGGAACAGTCACCACTCTCTGAGGAGATCGAAACTTGAATTCTCCCCCTCAAACTCAAAGTCCCCACAATTTCATTGTATAATGGGGACTCTGATTCTTATGATCATCTAGATGCATTCAATATTTAGATGGATTTACAAAAAACTGACCCCTTGATCAAGTGTCAGGTGTTTTCGGTCACATTGGTAAGTGTACCTCGAGTTTGATTTAGAAGCCTCCCAGCTCACTCAATTGGTAGTTGGCAAGATTGCCAACGAAAATTTATCAGCCAGTATCGAGCGTTGAAGAGACAACTTATACCCCCTGTCATCTCACTATGGCCTTTCAGCGCAAGCACAAGTCACTAAAGGACTCTATCGCTAGATTCAGGCTCGAAGCCAATTCAGTGGAGAATCCATCTGAAGAAACCATGTTGGCGATGATCTTTGTAGGACTCCGTAAAGATGGAAAGCACTACAAGAGCCTGTATAAGTCTCCAGTGAAGGACCTCATCGAGTTTTATGAGTGAGCCATTAAGCAGATTAAATGGGAAGAGACCTTCAATTCAGAAAGGTCTGACAAGAAGGATGAAAAGACCAGCTCCTCCCATAGCAAAAAGAGGGGCAACATGGACCAGGATGATTACTCCATCAAACGGACTGCGAAGAAGTCCAGAAGGCCCAAGGGTGAACGACCTCAGCACTCGGACCATTACAAATAGTATAGCATCCTATTAGATTCCTAAGATAGGATCTTTATGATAGAGAGGTACAGGGAAGACTTCGGGGTGCCTGCGTCCTCTAAGATCCCTTATAGATGGAGAAACTATAAAGAATTTCATGTCTACCACAATGAGGCTGGTCATGGCACTTCAAATTGTCGGGCCCTAAGGGAAGCAATTGAAGACTTGATCAGAAAGGGGCGTCTAAGGGAGTATGTGGTGCAAACCATGGAGCATCAACCCCAGCCTTCTTAACGTAATGTCGGCTAAGAGCTAGAGGGCTCAGTCGGAGTCATACATTGATAATGTATTCTAAACTTCAGAATGAATGTAAATGCCCTTCCTTTGCTTTGTTGAAATTTGAATGCCGATTGGCTTGATGTTATCATCTTTGTCCCTTTACTCTAGCCTTTTTGCTTCCAAGTACTTGTAATATTCGCAGCTTATATGTGATCAACTTCCTCAAGTCTTTTGGACAACTTCATTGCCATCGCAGCCCTGGTTAGATCGAGGCCCCCCGGAGCTCAGTCTGGAGAAGAATTAATGGACGCTTAACCAGTTGAGCTGTGGGCTCACTGAGGCATGGAGACACTCAAAATAAACTCACATAACCAGCGTAGCTACGTGCTCGCTAAAGCGTGGAGATGCTCAAAATAAACTCACTTAACCAATTGAGCTACAGGCTCACTGAGGCATGGAGACGCTCAAAATAAACTCACTTAACCAGCTTAGCTACATGCTCGCTGAGGCGTGGAGATGCTCAAAATAAACTCACTTAACCAATTGAAATACAGGTTCGCTGAGGCATGGAGATGCTCAAAATAAACTCGCTTAACCAGCGTAGCTGCGTGCTCACTGAGGCGTGGAGACACTCAAATTAAACTCGCTTAACCAGCATATCTGCGTGCTCGTTGAGGCATGAAGACGTTTAAAATAAACTCACTTAACCAACGTAGCTGTGTGCTCGCTGAGGCATGGAGATACTCAAATTAAACTCGCTTAACCAGTGTATCTGCATGCTTGTTGAGGCGTGAAAATGCTCAAAATAAACTCGCTTAGCTAGCACAACTGCGTGTTCGCTGAGGTGTGGAGGCACTCTTAAACACTCAACGCTAGCATAGCTCTGTGCTCGCTGAAGTATAAAGAATTAACGAATTGATTATTTTTCTAAGGCAACAAAATTATTCTATTTCACAGTTTGCATGTGACCAATTGTTCACAGCTCTCGTGCGACCCCATCTGTTTATTTGGCCACAGGATCTGCCCAAGCAGGAGATCGCTTTAACTCATAGCTTACCTACAACTAAGTATTCACAGCTCTCACACTATTTTCAAACTATGTATAGATTACAAAGTGTTCAAACAATGCAATATGCAAGAGCAACACACAGAAATCGTGAAAGGAAATTTTATTCATTAAAAGACCTCAACGAGGCAAAATTGCATCAGAAAGTCCTGGATACAAGCTAATCAGAATACAAAGGGGAAAACTTATGACTAAGAAGAAGGACTGGCCACGATGGACCGCACCCTAGCTAACTAGAGCTCGTGCGCCAACAGGGTCCTCAAATTTCTCCTTCCTATGCATCCTTGGTGGCGGCACTGTAGCTCCTTATTTTTTTAGCCTCCAGCTCCTGTTTTGATTCTTGAAGGAAGCAAATCAGGAAGCGTTAGGAGCTTGGCCTGTCGAACAATTGCCTCATGGCAGAGTCGGGAGGACATAGTCTGAGATCCATACGGGATCCATCCACGTTATTGGAGAAGCTGAATCTCTCGAGCTCTTTATGTAGCAGACCATACACACCCCATCGGAAAGTTAGAATGCCAGAAACGACGGTGGTTTATCAAGAGACTCCATGGTTTTCTCAGTGCAGGGATAAAAGGGGTTCCCTCCCTCTTATATAGAGCCAAGTCTGGCTCTATTGAAGGATCCAGATTCATCCCCCTAACCGTCATCATTTATTGCTTCGAAAAAGGTTGAGGCTGACTCACCACTAGTCATCCGACACGTGCCATAAGGAGCATGGCCTAGAGCAGATGAAATGACAGTCTCGAGAGAAGACTTTGACTAACCAAACATCAAAGAGTCTCAACCTCAGCCCACGAAGTGAGCTGAAAGTTAGGGGGCTTATGTTATATATGAAATTCGGATTGCTTCTGGCAGATCGACGAAGCTGCCCAAGCGCAGTAAAGGCCCAGTTCGAAAAGTGCTCGGGATGCTAAGTCTCCAATTCACTTCGCTAAGTAGGCCCTCAGCTCGAGCTCATCCGTAAAAGCGAACTCGACCTTGTCATTAGAGAGACTCGCTCCCAGACCGAAGGACCTGGCATGCAAGGTGCGATTAGTGACCTGAAGGCTCATTGAGGCAAAGGCCAACGGGAGATCAAGTCATATCACGCCCAACAGACACTTGGGGCCCACTTACTAAAGACAACCTGCAGCAGTCGAATAGGAAGATTTTGTCTGTCCATACTGTCTTGTACAATAAATATTGATGTAATAGATTTATTGTATATGAAATTAGTATTATAACCTCCTCTCCTCTATAAATATGAGGAAGGAGCCCTCTACAAAAGAGGGAGATCATCTTTTACATGGTAGAAACTTTGACAAAATAGAGAGAGCTAGAATATGCCAAAACTAGGAGAGGAAGAAACACAGTATACTGAGATCTTTGTAGGAATACTTCTGTAACAATACACTATTGTAGATGTAGGGTCCGGATATACCTGAATTTGGCTGAATCACGTTAAAATCCTGTTTCTCCTTACTGCTCTTCCCTTCATCTCTGTGTATTTTGTTGATTTATTGTATTTGAATCAGTTGACAGTCAGAGATCTCAGAAGAATCCCCCCGTTGACTGGAGTTTGATTCGTTACCAAAATCTAATGTCAACATAATCCTTTTTATCTTTTTTTTTACTAAATTCTATTACCATTTAATTACCTTTTATTTTCATGTATGTATTCTTGATTTTCAATATTACAAGGGTGATATACATTGTGTCTATTAAAAATCAAGGTTCAAATTCTAGGGAAAATGACTGAAGTGGATAGGCCCACGTGTAAAGGAAGTCTATTCTATTAAAACTTTGGAAAATTGTAAAAGTTCCCTAATGTGCTTGTAAAAAAATGCCAAGTCATCTCCTTTATCTTTTAGTCACTATTGGAGGTTGCTGCATAGGTGATACTTTTACCTCTTGCTTAGTAGGAAAGAGAAAAATAAAGGAAAGAAAATAAAAAAAATAAATTATAATTTTATTGATTGATTGGAAAGAAAATAAGAGAAAAGAAAAGAGAAATAAAATGTAATAAAGTAAGACAAAATAATAAAGTAATAAATTTTTTTAAGCGTCTTTGTACAAACCCCACTCCACGTTTATGCTTCATCCCTAGAAACTTCCTTTCTTCTCTTTATTTTCCTTCCTGCCTCCTTCTCTAACCAGTACCATAACCCTTCTTCTTTACCCACCTTCATTAACAATGTCTCACAATGTACCATCCAGTCCCATCTTTGATCGACTAGCCATTGGTGATGCCGTAAGCTTTCGTCAATCCAGATCAGACCATTCATTGTTGGCTTTGTGCGTTGCCTCCCATCTCGATGGCCTCCACCACCATCAGCTAACTACACCGTTATTAAGCAGCAGAGCAACAGTTGGCAAGCCATGAAAATGAGCAGTAGGCCAGTAGCTGGGAGGAAGAGAACCAGAATAAGAAGCAAGAAGTAGTTTGGTAAGCTGTGAAAATGAGCAACAGACCAGTAACTAAGAGGAAGAGAACTATAATGAAGAGTAAGAAGCAGCTCGACAAGCACAATCGGGGAGCATTTTGCTCATTTTCCTTGCACAAATGGGTAGAAAAATTTTGGCATGGGGCCATAGTAGTTTTTCTAGCCATTTTGTTTTCTGCTTCTTTTCCACCCTCAAACAAGCAGAAGCAAAATCGGTTTTCCATCTAAGTTTTCGCTTCTCTTTCCTCTCCTTTTCCATGCGGCCAAGCAGAGGGTTAAAGTTTTGAAATAGTATGTTGTTGAAAGTTGATAAAGTCATCACTAAAGGTTTTAGTGACGACTTTTTAAGGCTTCAGTGATGACAAAAGTCATCACTGAAAATCGATTTTCTTGTAGTGAATATACATCAAATGGATGTCAAATCTACCTTCTTGAATGGATACTTGGAGGAAGAAATTTTTGTGGAGCAACCTGAAGGTTTTCTTGTTCAAAGGAAAGAGGAGAAAGTATATCTATTGAAAAAGGCCCTGTATGGTTTAAAGTAGGCACCAAGGGCCTAATACAGTAGGATTGATGCACATTTGTTAAACTTGCATTTTACAAAAAGCCTAAGTGAATTTACTTTCTATCTCAAGAAGGTTAGTGATGAAATACTTGTGGTATCCCTATATATTAATGATTTGCTTGTTATAGGAAGTAGTATGGAATAGATTAACACCTTTAAAAGGGAAATGAAGGATGTTTTTAAGATGATTGATCTTGGGAAGATGACATTCTTCCTTGGCATGGAAGTTTAACAAAAATAGAATGAGATCTTCATATGTCAACATAAATATGCCAAGGAGATTCTCAAAAAATTCAACATAGAGGAGTGCAGGCCAACTGCAACTCCAATGAATCAAAAGGAGAAGTTCTGTAAAGAAGATGGAGTTGCAAAGGTTGATGAAAGGCTTTACAGAACCTTAATAAGCTACTTGATGTATCTGACTACAACCAAACCAAATATTTTGAATGCTGTAAGTTTACTCTCAAGGTACATGCAGTGTGCTAGTGAAATTCATTTTTAAGCAGCAAAAAGAATTGTTAGATATATCAAGGGTATGATTGACTGTGCTAGTGAAATTCATTTTTAAGTAGCAAAAAGAATTGTTAGATATATCAAGGGTATGATTGACTATGGTTTAAAGTTCTAATTGACTATGGTTTAAAGTTCTATCAAGTTCAAAATTTCACACTTCATGGTAATTCTGATAGTGATTGGGTTGGTTGTGTTGATGATATGAAAAGTACTTCAAGTTATTGTTTTAGCTTTGGTTCTACTATTTTCTCTTGGTGTTCTAAGAAGCAAGAAATCATAGCTCAATCCACAGCAGAGGCAGAATATGTAGCTACTAATACTACTGTGAATCAAGCTCTCTGGATTAGAAAATTAATGGCAGACTTGCATATGGAGCAAAAAGAAAGCACACAGATACTTATAGCCAACCAAGCTACAATTTCAATTGCAAATAATCCAATTTCATGGCAAAACAAAACACTTTAAGTTGAAACTCTATTTCCTTAGAGAGGTATTAAAAAAAGGAGAAATACAACTGGTCTACTGCAAAATAGAAAATCAAAATGTTGACATCCTGACTAAGGCACTTTCCAAAGCCAGGTATGAGTTCTTGAGGCAAAGGCTTGGAGTCTGCAGCTCCAGAGCCAAGGAGGAGTGTTGAATGACATGTCTTAGGAGCTACTGATATGGAATTGAAGTTGTCAAAGTTTTGTTAGGCTTGACCTAGTCTTCAACTGTCTTTTTGGGATTTTCTATTATGCAACATGCAACATATTTGATTGTATATTTTATGATTTCTGTTATGTAACTATAACAGATTTGGCTACATTTTTTATGCTTTTTCTGTTTTAAATAAGTTGTATAAATAAGTGCATTGATGATCAATAAAATCATGCTTCGAAATTCTTAAAAATCAATGTATTTCTCATAACTTTTGCATTACATTTCTATAAAAAAAACCTTTATGCTAATGCATACAAAGTAATTAATTTTTAAAAATTTTCTATTAAGCATAAATAGAGAAGGCCAGTAAGAATCTACCTGCCACTAGTAGTTTTACGAAAATAAGAATAATTCAACATATTTGCCACAACCCATGGTTATAAATGGCACACAAAATGGTGCATTGAAGGGATAACTTGAACCACACAAGAGTTTTAACTTCAATAGGTAGAAGTGTCAAGATAGCATCATTCAAAATTTTTGGTTGCTTATTGAATGTAGTATACTAGCTACAGGATACCAACTTGAACTTAAATACCTGGAATATTTAGGACTAAACCTTGCCTCATACCAATAAATTGACCCGATTCAGAAAGGATATAAGCATTAATATTGATTTAGTCTACAAATTAGCACTTAACATTCTGCACAAGTCAGACATAAAAACACAAGAAATACAATTTAATACCATATAACTCCATTAGAGCCTATGTTGTTCGGAATAGCAAAATATAGTTCTCTTCAAATAGCATCACATCCCAAACTCGAAGAAGTAAAGATGGAGGAATCTATCATAAGATAATATGCTTTACAATAGAGAAGGTTTGTAGTATAAAGTTCAAAGTTAACGTTGTATTATGAAAAAAGAAAAAAAAATGACACCACAAGACCTTGTTAGATAGTTACCATTTGTTAACTTAATAAGTGGTCTGAAATTAAGGATTAAGGGATTGGGGCTAACAAGTAACTTTCTATAGTGGGAAGTTATTAATAAAATAAAATAAAATAAATCTCATCCATCTATTAATAAAACAATTGATACTTGATGGACTCATCTGATTAAAAAAGGAGTTACACATATATTAGTCCTCTCTTTACCCACGAAGGAACACACAAAAAATCCATCAAAAAATGAAGTGTGTTTCAGAAAGAAAGGGATAAAAGGAGAGAAACCAATATACACAAATACATCTGCACTGTAATGGCTTCATCATCATCAAACTAAGGTATGTGAAAATCATATATCTCAAAAATCCTTTTAAGAATAGAAGATCATAATCTTTAAATTTACAGGTGGTATCAAAGCACTAGTTTAGGGATTTATGATTTCCCATGAATGTCTTAAATGTTTAATCCGTATTTTGTCTTATTTATGAATCCATTCTACAATTAGGTATTTGTTCCAGTGCAAGTTATATATATATATATATATATATATATAAACAATTGAATTGGTTTCCTGACTCACTAGATCATATCAACTATTTATTGAAAAAAAAGACAAAACATCCTAACTTTCATTAAAATTGATGTATAAATTATTATTATTATTATTATTATATATATATAACATTGAAAAGGGATGAATTGCTTTATGCTATATTAAAACAATAGGAAAATGACGAAAGGCATGAATCAATTGTCTAATTTGTTGAAACCTGAAAGATTGGTTTTAATTCTAAGAAAGGTTAGGAAAAGGACAAAACGTCCTTACTTTCTTGCTTCACCAAATTGAACTTTTGAAATGAAAGATTTTGAGAAAAAAAGGACGATGTGCATAACGCTAGATAGCATTGCGGCACTGGGTGTTTTATTGTTAAATAAAAAAATTCAATTATTATTATCTGTTGCCTTATTACTTTTTATATATTTAGATAATGATTATGATAAATATGCATGATTTAATGTTATTTAAGATGGTTTGTGATCACCAAATGATCAAACTAAAATGATTGAATGTCATGCATAAAATAGTCATTTATTCACTACCTCATAAATATGGTGCTTTTCAAATTAATTATAACACTATTAAGGACAAATCAGATGCTAATGAATTGAACAGTAAGCTTATTCAGGAGGAAAACAAGCTTAAGAATTTAGGAAATCACTCCATTAACCTTACTGTTCAGGGAGCTGGTAAAGCACTGAAAGCAAAAAGCTACAAATTTTAAGAAAAAGAAAAGGCCTGTTAAAGCTCCTTATGTTGATAAGAAGGAACAGAATAATGATAAGTGTAAGTTTTGTAAAAAAGAAGGACATTATCAGAAATATTGGCCTAAACGTAAGGCTTGGTTTGAAAAGAAAGGTATATTAAATACTTTTGTATGTTTCAAATCAAACTTAATTGATGTTCCTCGTAATACATGGTAGCTTGATTCTGGTCCTACTATTCATGTATCCAATATGATGTAGGGATTCCTTATAATCCAAACCATAAGTCGAACTGAAAATTTCCTGTATATGGGAAATTGTATGAAGGCTCTAATTGAAGACATAGGGACTTATCATTTGATCTTAGATATTGGTTATCATTTAAATCTATTACAGACTCTTTTTGTATCTTTAATTTTTAGGAACCCTTATTTCTTTTTCAAAACTAGATGTTTGTGATTTTGTTTTTAATTTTAGACATGGTTGTTTTAGTTTATATAAGAATTCTAGACTTATTGGTTCTGGTATTCTTACTAATGGTTTATATAAATTAAAACTTGATGATAAATTTGCTGAATCCTTGCTTACCATGCATCAAAATATTGGAATTAAGTATAATATGCTTAATGAAAGTTCAGTTTACTTGTGGTGTAAGCATTTGGGGCACATATCTAAAGAAAAACTAGAAAGATTAGTAAAGAATGAGATTTTATAAAATCACATTTTACTGATCTTGGTTTATGTGTGGATTACATTCAGGGAAAACAAACTAGATATATTAGTGTTTTACCATATTAAGGTAATTATGATGTTTTAGGAGGATGAATTTTGATGCTTAAGTTTAAAATGCATCATACTTACATTTTAAGTATTAATTTCATCTAATTTTTGGGCCAAGTAGAAGAATGATAGATAGTTACCGTTTGGTAACTTAATAAGTAGCCTGAAATTAAAGTGTTGGGACTAATAAGTAACTTCCTATAGTGGAAAGTTATTAATAAAATAAAATAAAATAAAATAAATCTCATCCATCCATTAATAAAATAACTGATGCTTGATAGACGTATTGGATTAAAGGAGGAGTTATACATATATTAGTCCTCTCTCTGCCCATAAAGGGACACACAAAAAATCTATCAGAAAATAAAGTGTGTTTCAGAAAGAAAGGGATAAAGGGAGAGAAACTAATATACGCAAATGACATTTGGCATAAAAAGTAGCAATAAACCAGCAAAGAAGCTCATTATTAGAAAAAAGAACATGATTCTGTAATAAAACCTGTAACAATGACAATGTAATCATTATGGCATTATATTACGTAAAAAGAAAGCCACAATAAAAATGGCAATGTAAGGTTAGTTTGTGCCTGATAACATAGTATCCATCTAACATAGATATTTATTGAAAAAAAAAACGCAAACAAAATGTATCACTAAATCAGTTTTTGCCAAGAAGGATAGTTTTGGACAGTTACCTGAAAGTACCTAGGGGTTATGTCGAACATAGGTTAGGAGTAAATGTCTCAAGGAATTCCTGCCATTCTCATCTAATACAAGATGACTTGGGAAGGTCCTTGGTATATCATGTGACGAAAAGATGTGGTTTAATCTAAGAAGAGA
>JANHAO010029900.1:0-10273 GCA_026873985.1 Saraca asoca | reverse complement strand
GGTTTTGAGATAAACATTGTAGATGATTGTGTGTATCACAAGATCAGTGGGAGTAAGTTCATATTCCTGGTTTTGTATGTAGATGGCATACTACTTGCCACAAATGATATGGGCATGTTGCATGCAACCAAGAAATTTCTATCAATGAGTTTTGAGATGAAAGATCTTAGTGGTGCATCCTTTGTATTAGGGATCCAGATATGTCGGGATCGCTCTCAAGGTATTCTTAGATTGTCATAAAGGAACTATATCAATAAAGTGCTTAAAAGGTTTGGCATGTAGGGTTGCAAATCAGGTGATACCCCTGTATCTGAAGGAGATAAGTTCAGTCTCAACCAATGCCCTCAAACTCACCTTGAAGTTAAAGAAATGCAGAAGATTCCCTATGCATCAGTCATTGGGAGTCTAATGTATGCTCAAGTTTGTACGCGTCTGGATATTGCATACATTGTTAGTATGCTTGGCAGATATTTGAGTAATCCTAGAATGGATCATTGGAAAACAGCCAAATGAGTTATGAGATATTTGAAAAGAACTAAAGATCACATGCTCACATATCGTACATCAGATCAGCTGCAGATCATAGGATATTCTAATTCTGACTATGTTGGATGCTAAGACAGTAGGAAATCTGCATCTGGCTACATTTATTTGTTAGCTAGTGGAGCTATTTCTTGGAGAAGTGTCAAATAGACACTAATAGCTTCTTCCACCATGGAAGCAAAATTTGTAGCATGTTATAAGGCATCCAACTATGGAATATGGCTACAGAACTTTGTCACTAGGCTGGGCATACTAAAAGGTATAGAAAGACCATTGAAGTTATGTTGTGACAATAGGTTAGCAGTATTGTATTCTAATAACAATAGGAGCTCATCCAAGTGAAAGCATATTGACATTAAGTTCCTAGTTGTGAAAGAAAGAGTGCAGAGTGGACAGATATCTATAGAACATGTAGGGACAAACTCTATGGTAGTAGATCCACTTATGAAAGGATTACCACCTAAGGTCTTTCACGAGCATACTACTTGTATGGGTATTATCATGTATGAGGATATTGTAATATAGTGGGAGTTTCTATTTTATGTATCTTTTTGACACATTTGTAGTCATGTATTTTTCTGATCAGAAATGAAGTTATTCAGTATTTGGTTGTTCACTTTGTTACATTATGTTAAAGTAATGATCTCACTAAAGTAAAGTAAGACCAGTTGGAGAATAGACATGTGTAGATCACATTGCATGTAATTTTCTGTGCTACACATCCATGATTGATCTATGTCATTTGATTGCATCGATATGTGTTACCATTGATGGGTTTAATTACATCAAATGTGATGAAAACCTTTTTGATCCTATATTGATATAATCAATGGACTAGATTGTTTAAGTGTATTTATAATGGTAGATTCCTAAGCTTATAAAGTTAAGCACATTTTTAAGATTACATGTGTGGCCCAATAGGAGATTGTTGGAATAAAATTCATCATGAGGGGCCACAAATATAATTATTAAAATGAGATGCCATTATTTAATTAAGCTTAAATAAAGTGATCTAATAAGGAATTAAGGTTTTAAGGCTTAAGAGCATAATTGTCATGAAAATTAATATGTAGATACTGGAGTGATATTTTTAATTTGGTGAGGGGCCAAATTAAAAATATCACAAACTATCATGAAATTGAGAAATTACCTTTAATCTGAATAGATAAGGGAAATTTAAATCCTTCATGCAACGCTTACATGCACTTGAAGGCACAATCAGTGGATTAAAGCTACTCACTGTTATAAGCGTAATGGTCTATTTCTTGAGCCTTATAATGAATTTTGCAATATTAATGTATAAGTGAAAGGAATTGTATTTGAAGTTTGAGTTGTGACATTCAATGTAATAACTTCTTGAATGGTCTTGATTTTCCTTATATGTAAGGACCATGCGGCTATTCCTAGATTCAAGAATTTACTATGTAATTTCTTTCACTTTGAGTTTGAAATCAATGTACCACTTTAGACTACATTAGATTTAATACACAGCCAAAAATAAGATTGTCAGTTACTGTACCTAGTTGCTGATTCATGTTTTTTTGTCTGGTGGTATGCTCACTAATCTAATTTATTCCAAGTATGGAATGCGATGAACACCGATACTCCAAGGACTTGATCACTAGAGCACGAAGATGCTGAAATCCTGCAAAAAAGGTCCTAATAGTGGAAACAATAAAATCCCTCCTACACTCAAGTTAGTCTAATATGAAGAATTGGTGAAAATGTTAAAAAAATATAAAATGTAAAAGTGGCAATAATGTTTTGCTAAAGAGAGTGTACATAAAAACAAAGATGGAGGTAAAGGGGACCAGCAAGGTCAAATTGCTACACCTCAATTTTCATGTTAGGAAAAATAATTTAAAAGCATCAAGTATGCATAGCAAAATTTTAAATTTTTTTCTTAAGCCTGAATCAAGTTGTTTACAAATTAATTCATAAAGTTTTGCATAAATCAAATAAACTTAAAAGTAATAATTT
Source organism: Saraca asoca (assembly GCA_026873985.1). NCBI lineage: Eukaryota > Viridiplantae > Streptophyta > Magnoliopsida > Fabales > Fabaceae > Saraca > Saraca asoca. Next base: position 7,750 of record JANHAO010029900.1, on the reverse strand, counting down.
GAATTATAATTTCATGAGAGTTGTTCTTGAAATCTCCAATTTTTAAATTTGAATTTGATTTTCAAGTAATTCCATGAACTCTCCAATAAGCCTTGTAATCAAGTCTTTTGGATTGTTTTTTTTAGATTTGATCTCCAACATCACTGGTGATCCATACGAACTAATTTGATTTAAAACCTTTACCAGTGTTCATGCAATAGATAGAATAGGAAAATCCAATCTATAGCTTAAGAGGAGCTAGCTCTCCAAAGAATCTCAAATATACTTGGCTAGGGTTGGTGTTTAAATGCAAAGAGGAGAAGCGAAGATAGATTACACTAAGAGAGTAATGGACTCATAATATATGTGCTTAGGTTTCACACTTGTAGATCTTATATATATATATATATTGTAAGGTTCGTATTTCTCTTCTTTAAATAGAAGAGACTAGAGCACAAGTAAAAGTGGGAAGCAAGCATGAGTGATACACAACCTAGGGTTTCCCTTTCTTGTACGTCCATTTCTCCAAGTGGTTAGGCTCCCAGGCTAGGGTTAACACTCTAGGCTTGTTTGCTATTCTCTTGACCCAAGGAGTTTATACTCCTTATTTGGGTCATAATGAGTCCAAACTCATTAAACTTTATGCCCCCTTCCTTTTGCGTCCAATATGCCCAAACTATTAATCTAAACTCATAAACTCTCTCATGCAATAATTCTCAAATTGTTTTAATTTATATATTAAGACAACTTTCTAAGTAAGGAATCATTCCTCCACTTATGATCTCCTCCTTCTTACAACTTTCAAATATCAACATCAGAAATTTGCTACTATTTACTAATTAGAATTTCCATTAGAATTGTTAAATTATTAATTAATTAAAACATCTAATCATATTAGAATACTTAATTAATCATTTAAAATTTTCAAGATGTTCACTAGTTCAATACTTTTAATCACACATGCTACTTGTTTAGTGTTTTCCTAATGTTTCTTGTAAACAGCTAAATCATAGCTTATATACTCACTCAAACCTTCAGATAGAGATATAGGAGGGTCCTCCTTAAATATGCAGAATATCTATTCCTGCTTGAGGAAAATCTTCAAGTTTCATAACCAATCCATGTATATTGGGCCAGTTAACTTATTATCAGTCAATATATTTGTTAAGGAGATATTGATCATCATTTTAACAACCTTCAATATGAATAGAACGGATTAAAATCTAAGCATCATGTTCAATTTTACATAGACTTCAATAAAATGAACACATATTATTTTTTTTCAAATCTAATGACCGTCTATCTTTTAGAATTGCATATCATGATAAATGATAATCTTAGCAGATTAGGATCATGATTTAATTTATTTGATCTTGATAAAGGCCAAGAAAACAAAATAATTTAGACTAGGTAAACAACTCAACTTGTCAATTACAACTCAACTTTTTGCCATTTATTATCCATCATATCAAACATTATTAACAACCATTTTGTTTATAATGTTCAAAGGAAAACCTAATCAAGCCCAAATATTATATTGTCAATGACAAGGGCGATCGAAACTATAAATGTTTGCTAAGTTGAAACCCTCAAACAAGAACATCACTTATATTCTAATAACAATAACATGATTGACGTAGTGTAACCTTGATGGAGATTAACAAATTATCAAGAAATTGATGTCTAATTATCATTATTTTAATTGTGTTATATGAGAAATTTGGATCGTCCTTAATGGGCTAGCGAATGGCCCAAGTACGGTAGAGATCTAGCTTGTAAAGTGCTCAGGACGTTATGTTTCTAGATCCCATCGACGAAGCGGCCTCCTCAGCTCGAGCTCGTCCTCGATAGAGCGAGCTCAATCTCACCATCCCGAAGACAGACGCCTTCCCAAACCAAAGGATTTAGCCAGTGAGGCGCGACCAATGACTTGGGAGCTCGCAAAACAAAAGATCATCATATGCATTGTCCAGCAGATGTGCAGGACCCACTTGCAGAAGGCAATTTACAGTAGCTGACTTATAGGATTTAGTCTATCTATCCTTTCTCGTATATTAAATGCTCGATGTAATAGATTTACTGTATGCAAAATTACAATTGTAGCCTCCTCTCCTCTATAAATATTAGAAGGAGATGAACGTTAGGAGGAGAATGCTTGTATGCTAAAACTCTATAGAAATATCCTCAAATCAATACATTATCGTGGATGTAGGGTCTGATTCTATCTGGATTTGGCTGAACCATGTTAAAAATCCTATGCTTTCTACTGCTCTTCCCTTCATCCTTGCTTATTTTTACTCATTTATTGTCTTCGGCTAGATATTGGATTAGAACCAGATTCCACTGTCAACAAATGGGTGGCTGTTAATCATGTTCTTAACTTGCAACTTAGATTAGTGAGAAATTTTTTCATTAGTTTGGGGTTTAATATTGAAAGGTCTTGTGTATGTTATACATACATTTACTAGTCTATGTCACATATACATCAACTAGCCTATGTCACACATACATCATATTCATATCATAATATAAATTACATGCATGCAAAACATATATAGGATAATTGTGGACTAATTTAAAATTATTTTCCTTGAGCTATAAAAGAATAAAACTCTCTGGAATACGCCTTTTGTCTCCATAAGCTATGCACTATCAAGCTTTGGGTGGCTTTGTCTTCAACAACTTCTAAAATAAAATAAAACTCCCTAATTCTATCCAATGTAACTAACTACACCATAGAGATGAAATCCTAAGTTACATTCAAATGGAGAAGATAATTTTATATTCAAAAGTTGGAAGAAAGGTAGCACATGTAGGCCTTATTTAATAAAAATATCCAATAATAGAATATACTTTCATAAATGCCTTTAGGCCATAATTATCCTTCCAGCATTTAAGTATATATAAAACATTTAATACAATATAGTATAGAACATTAACTATTTGATTCGAATTATGGCCATGTATGTCTCAAATTATTTGATTAACTTTTAATCCAAGTAATTTGATTAATTTTATTCCAACACCAAAACATCACAATCAATCTATTTTGAAAATTAATCTTGATTAATTTCAAAGCCAATCAACTAGTCAAATCCATGACACTTTCTAAAACTTTGTAATCAATTAATTAAATAAAAGAAAAGTTTCCAAAATATTTCTAATCCGTTTTTATTCATATTCTAATTAGATCCAAAGTTGAGAAAAGTTTCCATAATCACAAAAACACAATTTAGGTAAGTTCTTCTTAAAATTGGTTGTGATTGCAATTAATTTCCTAGATTATATTTATGCAACTAAGACATTGGGCTGATTAGCTATCATCACCACCAATCAAGGTGGCTAGAAACACTGTGTGTGTGGCTAGAAATTCATCCAACCATGGTTGGTTGGTTTGGGTAGCAACCATGTTTAGCCAGAAAGTTGTTCAACCAGTGGCCTGTTTGGCTAGTAGCTTATTCGCTTTCTAATCTTTTATTCATTCAAAGTGCAAATTCAATTCATATTGGTTTTGAGAAATTTTAAAAGAAAATTTCTACACTTTGAATGTACTTTTTTTTTGTTTACCATACGGAATCAAATTAGAACATGCCTATAATTATAATTATCACCATCACTACCAAACCTTTATTCATGAATTAAAAGAAAATAACATAAACTCTAATACTACTACTGGAAAAATAGTTCAAAAGCATCAAGTATATGTAGTGGAATTTTTAAATTTTTTCCTAAGCACAGATCATGTTGTTTGCAAATTAATTCATAAAGTTTTATATAATTCAAATAAACTTAAAAGTATTCATTTGAATTATACCTTCTTGAGAGTGTTCTTAGAATACCTGATCTTCAAATTTGAATTTGACCTCTAAGCAATTCCACAAACTCTCCAACAAGCCTTGTGATGAAATCTTTCAGATTATTTTTCGACAACTCCTTTAGATTTGATCTTCAATATCAATAGAGATCTATATAAACCAATTTGATTCAAAGTCTCTAATAACAAAATATTTTGCTCATTTAATTGTCCTCTCACTAAGCTTTTTAAGGTCCAAAATGACTTACTTTCAGCTGTGTTATTATATACTTATTGTGTGATGTCAATTGGATTCATTAGAAGAAATTTTGCAGAATTTGGCTTTATTGATCAGTTTTTGTATTCTAGTCATAACTCGAGCTACACTTGTCCAATTAATGTTATTCTTGTCTTATAGGAAAGCTAAGACATAGCTGTACAACTTATGAAGACCTCTAAGGTTGAATCTCACAATCGACTATCTAAATTTGGAGTTAAACTCAAAATCAGAATGCTACCTCAACCTGTCTCAAGCAGTCAGACCTCTGAGCATTCATTAGACCATATCTGGAGCTATACTAGTCCAAAAGAGGTCAAAGTAAGCCCAAATGGAAGTTAAGACATAAAGCTACAATTTCATGAAGACTTCCAAACCTGAATCCATCAAATTGGGCATGCAAATGGAGTTACAAATTAGAGACACAATGCTAATGAATTGGGCCTCTGTAGAATTGGATTTTTAGGCCCCAATTGGCATGCAACTTGAGCCCAATGAACCATCTTTTACACTAGCTCACACTCAACAACTAGAGAGTAGTAAGTCAGAAGAAAACCAAAAGAAGTAGTCTACATTGAGACACCACACGCAAGACATGTGGCAGTAAGCAACCAAACTAGCCATCATGATTGCCTACTCACCAACCGTGCAGCTAGCTTCTCTCTTCTTGGGCAAAGCCATTTTAGTTGAGAGTTTTTTTTTCAATGGGGAGTGCGATTTTTAGGGAGTTCCAACAGAGTAGTGTAGGACATTTTTCTTTTCTTTTCTTTGTAATTTTTTGCCTTCCATGGAAGGCTGAGTTTGTAATCAGTCCAAGGGATTAACAGCTTAAAGATTAATACTGAGATTCTAATTTCTCCTTGCATTCATTTGTTTGTCATTTCTTCTCTGTTCCTCTCTATTTTTACTGGGTTTTCTGAATTGAATGGCTTCATTTGGTTTGGATGACTATGTGGTTATTGCTTAATAATCACTTTAGAAGAGAATGGCAAAAACCCAAGCAATGCATTAAGCTTTTGATGGATTGTTTACCGGCTGAGTTCTGCTTAAGACTCATTAATCATTTCAAGGCTTCTTATTATGATTTTAAGCTAGAAAATATGATTAACAATTGGATGGATATTTAGTGATCAAGGAAGCATCAATCTCAAGTTTAGTTAATTTCCTTGGGCTGGTTGTTGTTTATTTGTTATTTTTGTTTCTGCATTGTAGTTAGTTGTTAATGTAGTTAACCTCCCCCTTATTTCTACCTCCTAATCTGATTGAAATCATCCAAATGATCTAAGGGCTCGACCCGGTGTTGCCTATACTACAAGTAGTTTAGGTAGCTTGATTTATAAATTTCTAATCTTGATTGGCCTCGACAATCGATCAGATTTTGGCGCCGTTGCTAAAGATCATTTCTGATTTTATCAATCTCATTAGGAGTATATTTAAGTACTAACTCACTACCATTTTGTTCTATTTTTGTTTTTGTTGCTTCTGTTATTGCTATTGTTTCTATTTTTGTTCTGTTATTTTCCCTATTTCAATTCTATTTTTCCACTTACATTAGCATTGCTCCATGCTAGACCAATCATCTCGAATTGAGCTAAATTTTGGTAGGTTGATAGAAGACACAATCCTAATCAAGGCTCATGCTTTAACATGAGCAACCACCTAGTTTGGCCAAATTCCTTCATTTAGACCACTTTTTCTTTTTTTTAAGATTTTTTTTTTATTTTGAGGTTTCCCTTAGGTGTAGTTTTCAAGTTGTGTTGGTTTTGCAAATTTTAAAAATGTGTAGATATGTTAATTAGTGTTGTTTAGAGTGATTTTTACCCTTTGTTGTTATATTGTTGTGTTTTTAGCTTTCTACCACTTTTTTTTAGCCTCTTATGTGTAATGTAAGTGTAGTGTTTGATCACTAGATCTTCTTCCTGTCATGATCTTTGGAATTGATTCTAAAATTGCTTGAAAAGATTAGGAGAAGACTAGTTAATCAAGTGAAAAAAAAATGGTTCTGTTACAAAGGATGGAGCATAAGCTTAATGAGTTAGCCTCTCTGGTGAGACAATGGGCAATACTTGCACAAGGACCTACCCAATTGAGTGACATTTTTGCTGGTCATTCTCATCCAATAGAGGCTTGTCCTATACTTCAGAAGGCAAAAATTCTGAGCCCCAAGCTTATCCTGCTGCTGAGGTAAGCATTTTTCTTGGTAGACCCCAATATCAGCAACAACAACAGCCTACATATGACCCCTACTCCAGTACCTATAATCCTGATTGGAGGGATCATCCAAACTTCAGATACAGGAACCCTACATATTAGTAGCCATATCAGCAACTATATCAACAGCCATATCAGCAGCTATACCAATAACCATATCAACAGCTATACCAGCAACTATACCAATAGCCACATGTATAACAACAAAATCCAGTACCTGAAAAAATTAAGCCAACATTGGAGGATCTTGTGAGGCAAATGGTAACCAACAATATGAGAATTCAGCAGAACAATATGAGATTTCAGCAGAGGATAGAAGCTATCATGCAGAACCTGGAGACTCAAATTGAAAAATTGGCTTTTTCATCAAGTCGATTACAACAACAAGGTTCTGACCAACTTTCTTCCCAAACAATTCCAAATTAAGAAAATGTTAATGCTATTACACTTGGGAAGAGTTTACAAGAGCCAATTAACCCCCAACCAGCAATGAAGCATCCCATGGAGGAGCATTTTGTCTCCAGCTTAGATATACTTGCTGAGAAGTTAGTTAAGGATACTTGTGATGATGAGCTACATGATGAATTTCTTGATTTACATGATTTTGATGATTCTATCAACTGCCATTCATGTAATGGTTGTGATGGTGCTATGCTATGCAATGCTTATGCTAAAATTGCTGAATTTTTGAAAAATGATGGCTTTGGTATAGATTATGCAATAATTCTAGAAAGTGGAAAAATTCAATCTGCAGAAGTTGTGTCCATCAGCACTTTGATTCCTTCCATAGTGCAACCATCTAGTTTGGAGTTGAAACCTCTCCCTGAACATTCCAAGTACGCATTATTGGAGGAAGATGAGAAGTTGCTCGTGCTCATAGCCAACAACCTTCCTACTGAACAAGAAGAAAAGTTGCTGCAAATTTTGAGAAAATATAAACAAGGCATTGGGTGGAAGCTTAAAAGAAAATGGTGGAATTCTTCCCCCATCCATATTTGACCCTGGTGGGAGATGGAAAAGGTTAGCTTGCAAGTAGCCTCGTACATCAATTCCGTAATTACTTAAGGCTGTTTCTTACCCCTCTCTTTTACTTTACTTGTCCTAAACTTTCTATTGATCATATTTGCTTTGGTGCTTTATTGAATCTGAGCTTACATTAAGGATAATGTAAAATTTAAGTGTGGGGGGAGTTTTGATCTTTAGGGTTTGTTGTGCTTTTCTTTTTGAACTAAACCAAAATTTTTTCTACATTACAGGACAGAGTTTTTTTTGCAATGCAGAAACCAAAAAACCAAAAATGCAAAAAATTCTACATATTTCTACAGAAAACTGAAAAAAAAACCAAAAAAATAGAATTTTTGAAACCCCTATTATTTTTCATAGATGATGAGTTTCTTTATGCTTTAAATGAGTTACAAGTAATTTTTATGGTTGCATAGCATGTCTAGATAAATGATCTTGAACTTGATTAGCATTGTGATGAATTTGAA
>JANHAO010029899.1:0-10274 GCA_026873985.1 Saraca asoca | reverse complement strand
TAGTTAGAAAATATTTGTTTTAAACTCATTTCAATTGATTTATTTCTACCTCAAGTTAATTATTTTTAGAAACTTATTTGGATCAAATTTAATTAGAGCACACTTACAAAAGATTCTAATGAAATCAATAAAAAATCCCATATCTAAAGTGGATCTCTTGCATCACTTGATCAACTTTGAACCTACAAGAAATTAACAAACACTAAAGCATATAGTCAGTTGATCAAAATTATTTTTAACATCAAAACTTAAAAATATGTGATAGCAATGCTAATCTCCCCATATAGATGTAGAAAGGCTAACAATCTCCTCCTTTTTTATGGTGACAAACAATTTTAGATGATAGGTTCAAAGTTAACAATCTAAAAAAATTTTAAGGGTATAGGAAATTTTTAAAAGAAATTTTTAAAATAAAAATCTTTTCTTGCTCTTTCTTACTCCATCTCTTTTATGTAAAATCTCATAACTTTTTCAATTTAACTAAAATGCCATACTTCTCCCTTCTATGTAAAATTCATCTAAAATCCTATACTTCTCCCCCTTTTGGCATATCAAAAAGAAATAATGCTTCATTAAAAGAGTTAAGTAAAGAATTTTAGGAAATCAAAAATCATATTCAAGAGAGAACAAAATATCAAAATACAATTTGCAATTTAAAACTCACCTTGAGCTAATTGTTCTTCCATTTTGTTAAAAACAAAGTGTTTAAAATGAATGATTTTAAATTTTGAGATTTGTTGCATGAATTGATTCATATATTCATTCATCAGGTCTTGAATTGATTTTGGAATCGATTTAGTTAGTTGAATAAAATTTTTTAGGATTTTTGAAACATTACCAAAATATTGAAAAATCTTGTGAATCAGTTCTTGAATTAATTCATAGTGCAAATTTTTGAGTCATGAATCGATTCATAAATAGATTCAAAAACTCTCAGAAAACTTGGAAAAATTTGAATCGATTCAAGACTCAATTCAGAGAGTTCAGAAATAAGTTTTCAAGTAGTTTTGTTCCAAATAGATTATATATTTATTAGCAGTAATCAATTCAACATTGTTTTTATCTCAAATCTCACATAGAGTACCTACAAAACAAACTTAGAAAAATCTCCAATTCCTAAGTTAGAATTTGCAAAGTAAACATAATCAAGTATAAAAGATAGAAGTATTAAAGTATAAGGGGGTTTAACATTTTTGGCTCTGTGGTGAGAGTAACTACGATCAAAAGAATTATAAGTTGCTTCTTTTTATTCCACAAACCTGCAAAATAGAGTTTATACTTGCATAGATGGTACCCAATAGATCTTAGGTCCATATTTGTTAGTAAACACATCAAAATATCCTTTAGGCAACCATACCAATTTTTCATTTGGTTTTAGCATATATGTACCATTTCTATATAGATAGTGTCTAATATGATGTCCCTTTTAATTGCACTAAAAACAAGTAACGTATCTATAGTTCCTTTTATTAGTTCTCCTTTTGTGTTACTACTTATATCCTAAACCAGTTCTATTTTGGAAAACATTTTGGTTCTACAACATATTATTGAATCTTTTGTTACTATCAGTGAAACCTTGTAATGCTTTTGTTAATGTATTTATCTCAGATTTATAAGTTTTATACTGATTACAAACTTTTCTTTCATTAGACTTTTCTACTAAGATACTTAAGTCATAGTTTTCTTTTTCAACTTGACTGGTTTTCTTAAGCAAGCTTTCATTTTCAGTTTTAGCATGCTTTAATTCTTAGTTTTTACTAATGTATCACAGAGTTTAATACTTAAGTCATTAATTTCATCATCACTTGAATTAGCCTCATCCTAACTATTATCATCATTAGTGCAGTAAATAGTTTGATCACTAAATTTATCATTTCTAGAGCACCAAAAATGTGAATTATTATGTACCTCAGTATCTTCATCCACTTTAGCCATGAAGCATAGCAGTGCTTCTTCTTTTGTTTCTTCTTCTTCTTCTGTAGGTTCAACATCTTTATCATTTTATACAGCTAAGTTGGATTTCTTGGGGAATGATTGCTTTTTCTTTCTTTCATTTTCCAACTTTTTCTTTAGGTATATAGGGCAGTTAACTCTAAAGTGTCTCAGCTTTTTACATCCAAGACATGTCAATTCATATTTATTCTTGTTCTGATTTCTTCTTAAAGGAGTAGCTTTTCTCTTTTCTCTATTCCTCTTTTCTTTGAGTAGTCTCAGTTGTTTCTTACTTACTAAGGGTTGTCTTCTTTTTCATCTCCACTTTCATTACTTTATGATTCATCTTCATTGGATTCAAATATCTTTACAACTTTCAATGCTAAGGTTTTCTTCTTTTTGTTAACACCATTTTTCCTATATCTCTTTAGTTCTAGCTCATGCTCTTCTAAGTTTCCAAAGAGTTCTTGAATTATTGGCATCCCCATCGAGTGATTCTTTGATGGCTGCCACTTTTGGCTTCCATTCTTCAGTTAGAGACATCAGAATTTTATGAATTAAGTCTACATTGTCAACTTTTCTGCCAAGTACCATGAGATGGTTACTTATAGCAGTGAATCTTTAGATTAGATCCATTTTCTTCCATCTTATACATTTCATATTGAGAGACTAACACATGCACTTTAGATGCTTTAACTTGAGTTGTGCCTATGTGTGTTATTTCTAAAGTATCCTATATTTGTTTAGCAGTAGAACAATTAGAAATTTTCTCATATGCATCAGGTGATAGTGAGTTAGAAATAATCCATTTGACCTTAGAAGCAAATAGATGTCTCTTCCTCTCCTCTTCAATCCATAGTGACTTAGGTTTGGGTTGTGGAATCCTATTTATCAAGTGTTTAGGTGGATCATATCCATCCTTTATAATTTCTTACATATCAATATCAATTGCTTCAATGAAATCTCTGATTTTCTGCTTCCAATAGGTATAGTGATGTTTATTAAAATCAGGTGGTTTGTTCAAAGGAGGACATTTAGTCAACAATGTAAAGCGAAAATCCATAATCTCTTCAAAAGTAAAAGAGTATCAAGAGCCAAAGCTCTGATACCAACTGTTGGTCCCAAAATAATAGTAAAAATGATCTTGTCCTTTTTGAAAATATATACTCTTATAGATTTGGAGATTGGATTCTTGTTTAAAAGATTTATCAAATAAGTTCTATTGGATAATCAAGAGTTAATTAAAGTTACTGATATAGATATTTTAGAAATTAGAATTGCAGTATGTAGAATTATATAATAGTAATGCGAAAATGTAGTAAAAGAATTTATGCAAAGTATTGCAGCAGAATTAAATTGTGCAGAAATGTAAAGAAGTGATGCAAAGATTTTTAAAGTGGTTTAACTTTAATTGAAACCATAGTTAAAGTTTACATCTACTAGATCAATCCTCAACCAAATGACCACTATTATTGTCAACCATAGGAAAGAAACCAAGCTTTTACACACTAGTTTACACAAGACTTTATAGGCCTCTTGCTAACTTATTATGACACAAGATTTAAACTAGGCTCTTGTCAATCTATGATACAAAAATTCTTTTATCTCCTATAGACTATGAACAACCTTATAACTTAGAGATACTGCAAGAATTCAATGCATCTCCTACCAATTATAATCAACCTCACAATTCTAGAAGGATGCAAAAGGAAGATCAACTTCTCCCTTTATATCTAGATTCCTAATAAACCTTAGAAATCTAAAATGAAAATTCAAGATAAGGGTAGAAATACAATATTGTTTTGAGATGAAAATCTCAAACATCTAATGTGTGTTCTTCACTAATTTGGTCTAAGATCCTTAAATAATTAAAGTTTGAAGAGGTAGAATTAGATTAGTTGAAGCTTAGGGTTTTCTCTTTGCTTTTACACTTGAAGCTATGAGAAACTAATATGAGAACTCTGCTTTGAAATGAGGTGAAGGCCATTTATAGTTATTATAACTGACTTTTGAAAAACAATTGACTTTTAAGTTTGTGAATTGATTCGTGAATCGATTCATAGCAATTACTAACTAATTAATCGATTTGTGAATTGATTTGCTTATAAAGATCATGAAGTAGTTTATGACTGAATTGATACATGAATTGATTTAGCCCATTATGAAAATAAGTCATGAATCGATTACCTAATCAATTCAAAGAATTTTTCTAACTTTTGATAAAAGTATTTTTGAAAAACTTTTCTTCATGAATCAATTCCTGAATCGATTCTTACAAGATTTTTTGTATGAATTGATTTGCATAGTGAAAAAATAGTTTTTATAAAATTCCACTTGTGAAAAGCTATTTGAAAATATAGTTAGAAAATATTTGTTTTAAACTTATTTCAATTGATTCATTTATACCTCAAGTTATTAGTTTTAAAAACTTATTTGGATCAAATTTAATTATAATACACTTATAAAAGATCCTAATAAAATCAATAAAAATCCTATATCTAAAGTGGATCTCTTGCATCACTTGATTAACTTTGAACCTGCAAAAAATTAACAAACACTAAAGGATATAGTCAATTAATGAAAATTGTTTTAATATCAAAACTAAAGAATATGTAATAGCAATGCTAATCTTCCCATATAGACATAGGAAGGCTAACATGCCTTTGGTTTTAAGGGTACTTGTATACATATGTAGATTAAGCAATATTACCTATTGATATGTAATTAGAGAGCAGAGGTTAAACTCTCTAGTTTGATATCAAGAGAACAAAGGCTCTTCAATAGATCACGTGATAAATTGTTGGTTATTCCCTTTTGATTTTGATAATGACTCGGAGAAGTAGGTAGCTCGAGCTAAATCCATGTGGTAAAATTAATCAAGTGTAATCATGCAAGAATAAATCTACTTGAAGTGAGATTCATTGAGAGATTTGATTAGTTGGTTATGATTAATAGTTGTCTACATGTATGGATTCAGGTGTTTGAATCTAACGGCTCGAATTTTCATATTTTTAAATTCATTCATTCAATAAATGAATATATTCATTCTCGAATTTATTTAATAAATAAGTCTAAAATTGATTTCAAATTTCTCATGTTTAATAAACGAACAAGTTTGAATTTAACTCATTTAAGTCATTTTTTTATAAAAAATTAAATTTAACCAAATAGGGAAAAAGAGTCATATCTCCGATTCTTCACATTATAAAATTTAATCCAAAAATAAGTTGTCATTTTATCTTTAAATCCTTCATATTATTAAATATGGATAAACTATAAAGTCGTTTAACATGTCATTATCCTCAAAAGAAATTAAATATTGCATATTTAAAAGAGATTACTTAATAAAAATAAAAATAATAATTATAACTAAAATATTATATTTAAAAATAATTATATGGTATTATATATAAAATAATATATATCATATTTTTAATTATTTTTTAAACTAACTGTTCAGGAATTAAATAGTTAAGTTTTAATATTCTCAATCTTGAAACATTTATTAATTAAGCATAATTTCATGTTTAACCTCATTTATTTACTAAATGAATTAAATCGAATCCTTATGGAAACCAAACTTGAGTACCTCACAATTAGGTAGCATCCTAATTTCTGATTTTTTTTTTTTCGAGTTTGTATCAAGAATATTTGCATATAAGAAGCATTATAACATATTACTTCCATATGTGATAATAAATTCTGTTAGCCGGTGAGTAGATGGAAGAGGAAGACGAAAACCAGCAAGTTACTGAGCTAAATACTGCAGCGGATATTCTTGTTTTTCATTTTACAAGTTATGCTAATTTATTTCTAATCCAAATCAACACTTCTTTTTATTATTATGTAATTTCTTCATGGTATAAATCACTTCTAAATTACTTCCATATGTGATAATAAATTCTGTTAGCCGGTGTGCAGATGAAAGAGGAAGACGAAAACCAGCAAGTTACTGAGCTAAATACTGCAGCAGATATTCTTATTTTTCATTTTACAAGTTATGCTAATTTATTTCTAATCCAAATCAACATTTATTTTTATTATTATGTAATTACTTCATGGTATAAATCACTTCTAAATTTTGTCGCTGTTACTATATTTAATATTGTTAAAAGACATCATAGATTATTGCTTTCTCACTATAGTAAAAAGCTGATATTTGGCAATTTTACAAACCACAAAATAAAAAAAGAATATCTGCAAAGTCATTTAACTTGGCGTCAATGTTCAAGTCTCCTTTTTTCCAATGGCGTACACGATTAAGATAATTGATTGAATCCTGTAAAATCATTTCATTAAAATTAATTAGGTTCTATGAATGTATTGAAAAAATCGTTTTAGAGTTATCTCGTCAACTAAAATACTTAAAGGAGCTCTTGTATTAATTAATTTTATTCTTCTCATTAGATTATCTTTAATATTCACAATTACAATTCAAACTCGATTATTTTCTAACAGTTGTTATACTTCCAAAGTGACATAAATCTTCATATCTTCTTGATAAAATTGAATACTTGTTAAAAATTATTCTTATTTAGGTCATAGCCTACTAATTAGAAGTAAAAGGTGCTCTCGCCGGGATTGTTGCTGAGAGAAAGAAAAAAAAAACAAATCGATTTCGATTCTTAAATAATCAATATTACTTGTTCTTTTATTGTATCAAATGAATGGTATTTTGTAGAAGTCCTAACTATTCTTAGTACAATATTGGAAAATCTTGTTGCCACTACTCAAATAAGCATGAAACATATTATTAGTGTAAAAAGGATATAAATTAAATATAGATTATGAATTGTGTATCAGTATTTTTAAATTTTAGTCACATAATCCTCAACTATCAATTACTTGCTATTAGCATTTTATCAATTTTGATAATTGAAAAGGTCACGTGATTTGTAAATGATTTATTTTAATCTTTACAACTTAGCACAATGATTTCATCTTTAACTCATATTATGTTGATGGTGGAATCTTGTCATCCAAGAAAGTGCAGAAACTAAATTCAGCCAACCAAAAAGTTCAGTGAACCCCAAACAGCAATGTGATTGAATATGAAAGAGAGAGTTGGAGAAAGAGGAAGAACAAGGGAGAGGAAGAACAAGAAAGACACTAGGAGTTTTTAATGTAGTTCAGCTAAAGTTAATTGTTGACCTCTACGTCCACGATAATATTAATTTTGGGAATGTGTTTACAGAGTATATATTTTTCTATAGGGATTTTGCCAGTCCAAATATATGTCTCAGAACTGGCCTTCCTTTGTATAATAATCTCAACCCCTATTTATACTTACTGGGGTGTACAATCTTAATGTGCTCCGAAAGGAAAAATAATAAAATAATTGCAAGTTAGTTCTTGCAAGTTGACATATCCAAGTTGGTCATGCAAGTTGATATCTACAAGTTGGTCCCATTCTCGAGTTTAACCATAGTGAGTTGTCTAAAAGATGGCTGAGGTGACATGTTTCGACCAGAGCGCTAGAGTTCATTGCCAATTGACCTGAAGCTACTACCTTTGTTCTGTAATCCAAGCTCATGCTTGGTGATTTGGTGCTTTTGTCCAGTGACCTCAATTTTGGATGAGTTAGGTCTCTTCCAGTTGGACTTGTTTGTTGGGCTTTTACTAGCCTATTTTGCATGGTTTCAAAAATACCCATAACATTAGCCCCTAGCTCTCAGTTTGCTCTGTGGACTGGGAGCTATAATTTGCCGGCAAAAGTCTATACTTATAGTTTGCAATATTGTCATTTCAGAATTTTGTCTTATCATCTTATCTATGCCAGGTCATGCATTTAATGCACATTTTTCATAACTATTGGCATGGCAACCTTACTTTCTACTGGATCGTTTGGTCAAGAGCAATTGGATAGTCTTTAGATCCATCGATGAAGCCTAGCCAATCTATATAAGGTGTGAAAAACCTTTTTCTTTTTCATAGAATGACCCGATAGGTGCATTGGTTGAGCCCTTCATGTTTCTGATAATTTGGATCTTTGATGAAGTGATATGAGGCATGTATGGCTTACTGCATAGGAAGTTCCTATGGATAATTCCTCTCTGAGGATTCTGAGAAGTTTTGTACAATTTTCATAACCTCCTAATGGTGATGCTAATGAATTCAATTCTTTCAATTTTGTTCTTTGGCCTCCTTAGATGGTGAGTTAACCATTTGGTTTCTCCAAGTATCTTGGGGATAATAAAGCTAAGGGAGGAGCTTTTAGCTTAGGAAGAGGATAAGAAAAAGCTTGAGCAGTCAGCTTGCTCGTTGATCCTCCAACTCACTGTGGTTTATTTCTTTGAAGCTAGCTTTCCTTTCGGGATATAATACCTGTAGGCTTATTTTGATCTATATTCTCAAATATTTATGTATACATTTACCTTATTAAAATAGGTTTTTAATGAATTTTTTTTCATATTTTCTTGCTTTTCCAAGTGCATCATTGTTCTGAATATTGTAGAAGATAATATGTAAGCTATCATGAATAGATTCCTGCAAATCATAGCTAACCAAATAGTAATTCAATCGGTCATATTAATTTGTCTCAGTTGTCAATGAATTCGAACATCGAAATGCCTCAGTTGGTAATAAGTTTGAGCACCGAAGTGCCCCAATTAGCATGAGTAGAGTGTTCAGATAAGTCGCATGAGAGCTGCACCTTAATTAGCATAAGTTGATTGCTTTGATCGATCACATGAGAGCTGCATCTTTGAATGATAGGTTGCATGCATATGGTGCTAAGAGGTAAGTCATGTGCATTCATTTGCCAGATGGTGAGTCGTATAGGTATGCCTTTGTGGGGCAATGAATTTTAATGCTTTAGCACCTCTAGTGTCGAATAGTAGGTCATATGCATGCATTCATGAAATAGTAGGTCAATGCATATAGTGCCGACAAGTAGGTCGTATGCATGCATTTGTGAGATAGTAAGTCGCATGCATACGGTGCCGACAAGTAGATCATATGCATGCATTTGCGAGATAGTAAGTCACATGCATATGGTTCTAAGAAGGAAGCTGTATGCATGCTAAGTAGATGGTTGCATGCATACGGTGCCAAATAGTAGGTTGTATGCATGCATTTGTCAGATAGTAGGTTGCATACATATGGTGCTGAGAAGTGGGTCATATACATGATAAGTAGACAATTGCATGCATACGGTGCCAAATAATAGATCATATGCATGCATATGTCAGATAGTAGGTCGCATGCATATGGTGCTGAATAGTAGGTCGTATGCATACATTTGCCAGATAATAGATCATATGCATACGGTGTCGAGAAATAGGTTGTATGCATGCATTTGAGAAGTAGGTTGCCTGTATATAGTGCTGAATAGTTAGTTGTATGCATGCTAAGATATTGTCTACTTCAGAGGTATCGAAGGGTTCTTTCCTGGATAGCTCCTCATAGTTTTGTCCTTGGAGTATCAATGGGGTTCTCCCAAATGGCTCCTAAGGGCCTTCTTGTGAGAGGAGGTGAGCAGATGTCCTGTATTCCAAGCTCAGGGAACTTCAACTCCATTCTATATAGTATTTTGCTGAAATCTCATTCAACACACAATAGAGATGATTTAATGGCAAAACTTAGGCCCTTTTAAGTAAAAACTTGGCATTTTTACTAACTTTTGAATGTCATTACAGAATCACACGGCTTTCAGAGCATTTGCTTGCTATTGCTCGGGACCTTATTGTGGTTACTAAGGTCACTGTCTTGTAGGTCACACCACATAATCCTTTAAGCAACCTTTCTTGATTAGTTCCTCAATTGCATCTTTGAGTGCCCAACAATCTGAAGCATCGTGCCTGAGCTCATTGTGATAGGCATAAAACTTGTCTGAATCCCTATACCTGTGGGGAATCCTTATGGGGTTGGGTGTCCCGAAGTCCTCCCTATCCTTTTTTGTTACAAATATGCTATCCTAAGTGTTAGATAGGACACTATAGTTATTATAGTGATCTTGATGATGAGGTCGCTTAGTTTTGGTCTTCTTTGCAGGCTGGTTATGAGAACTGTCCTTAGAACTTCTGTTATTGCTCCTTTTCTAATTCTAGTTGGAGTTGTTTGCCTCAACCTTATGATCAAACTTCCTTGGGCTAAAGGTCTCCTCCCACCTGATCTGTTTGGTAGCTCGTTTATAAAACTCACCCAAGTTTCTAACTAGAGACTTATATATGCTATTATATAGCTTTTGTCAGGTCCCAAAAACAGGTAGTATAAAGATTTAAAGAGTGGTAGACAATTTATAAAGCAAAATTTAAAACAGATCTTTCCCTTATCTCATTGGAGATGCAGTATACAATCTTTGTTTGTTTGTTTCTTGAGTTGTAATCAAATAATGAATTCTT
>JANHAO010029898.1:0-10272 GCA_026873985.1 Saraca asoca | reverse complement strand
ATTCCAACGGACGTCATATCCGTTGTAAAATCCGTTGGAAAAGTCCAGCGGACAAATACTCCGTAGCAAAATCCGTCGAAATTTTCCAATGGAGTATGTTCCGTCGTCCGTTGGAATTTTCCGTTGGAATATCCGAATTTTCTTGTAGTGTCATATGCGTCATATTTAAATTTTTTATTATAAATTAAATATCATTTTTTAGATAGAATTAAAAATATTAAAAAAAACTTATTACTAATTAAAATTATTTTAATAAAAGAGTAAAAAGAAGTTCAGAAAAATTATATTAATTAAAATTAAAAAATATATATTTATTTTGATGAATTTTTGATGATTTTTAGGACAATTTTCTAGGATTGCCTACAAATATACTGACAAATTGCCAATAGATTTCCAATGGCTTTTTGATGGATTTTCAAAGATAAAAGAAAATAAAAATTTTATGAAAAAATCATTCTCTCAAAATCCATTAAAAATAAATTTCTAATTGAAAAAAAAAATTTCTGATGTTCATTTTTCGTCAAAAATATCAATTTTCGATAAAATTTTTCATCAAAAGTCTCACTTTTTTTTTTTGTAGTGATATTAAACAAAGTGACAAACTTAAGAGACAAAAATATATTTGGATTTAAATAATTTTACACATCATAAATTAGTTAATTTCATATAAAAATATTTAGTTATACATGATATTTTTTCATTCAAATTTAGATGGAGTTATGCAAAGGTTCAACATTGTATAATTTTAAAACGTTAAGGGATAAAATTGAATCAAATAAAATTTATAGGACCAAATTAAAACAAATGACAAATTTAAAAGCTTTGGCCAATAAAAATTTAGGACAAAATTGAAATTCAAATGAAACTTATAGCTTAAGAAGTATATCTTCACAAAAAGAAAAGGGAGAGGTAACGTTGATTGATGATGACAAGCACGTGCATTTTCCTCCATAAATTCCAGTTAGCTCATCGCAGAAATCATGGCAGATACAGCATTAATATAGACTGTATAGTTGGAAGTGCAACTGTAAGAAATATAAACATGGCCACTCTTGATCCATTTTCTTCTCCAGAATCTCATACTCATTTTTTATTCTTGCTTTGCTACTTTGGTGTGTGCAACTGCTTCAATCTTAAAAGCCTAAACTTGTCCTCTGTGGCCGCCCACTAGGCGTCCGCCGGAGCCACCTAGTATGGTGGCCTAGACGGTGCTGGAAGTGATGGTAATATATATAGGCTAAATAATATATATATATAGACTCACACACACACTCGTTAATGTTTGAATTACAATAGGCTAAATTATGGTTTATGATTATGAAAATGGTTTTGAGCAAAATAATAGGAGGAGCCTGTTGCTATGGGAATACAATGTCACAGCTACCATCCTCTTCCATGGTTACTGGCATAGTCCATTCTCTCTGCCAATCAAGTAAAGCTTCTGGATCCTGCTATCAAGTCTATATACATAAAAAGACTAAACTCCCACCCTATCTTTCAACTATAGGGTTTGTATTAATTTAGGCTCCATTTAAAATATCTTTCATAAAAATATTATCATTTATTTATATTTATAATTATAGAATATTTTAATAATAAAAAAATTTTATTTATTTAATGTTACAAATACAAAATATAATGAAAAATAACATCTACTATTTTAAATAAGTTATTTTTTTATTATTATAGTACCATGCATTATTTTATTAATAATAAAGTATATAAATACTATAACAATAATAAAATTTTCGTACGGAAATATCTTTTGATAAAATAAATGAAACCTTAATTATTAAAAAAAAAAGTATATCAAATTAGGATCACGATCATAAAAATACTCAAAATTACTTTCCTTGTTCTGTTAAAATTCATATTAAATTGTTTTGGGAGGAACCAATTTAGAACATTTTCAACTTAGTGAAAATCAAATTAATACAAAATGTTCTAAAAAATTGATCAAGAATAAATAAGATAAGATTATGTATCCTTTTGTTACTAAACTAACCAGAAAAATCATGGTCCATTTCCAAGCAAGTGTTTAAAACCAGAATAGAAAAAGTAACACTTGTTATCTCTTATAAATAAATGTCATAGTGTGAATAAGAAAAACAAATATTTTAGTTGTTGCCTTGCTGTGATGTTTTTCTTTGATGAGTTATTCATATTCTTTTCTATAGGGAATTTTGTGGCGTGGGCCATGAAAATATAGATGGAGATATTGTAAACTAAGGTCAACGGCACCAACCATGAAGATTACATTCTGCTTTTTCTTGAACAATTTTTAAGTGATGGTTTTCTATATTCATATTTATTGGTAATACTAAAAGTGATGGAGAGATTTTAGAAATAATATTTTTATGTGTTATGATTTTCAAAAATCTACGCAAGATTTAATTAAAAATTTATGTATCTTTCTTCAAAATGAAACTAATCTTATTAAAATTAGAAAAAAAAAACTGTCTAAATCCAAAGCTGAAAATAACATATGACTTGCAATTGAGCAAGTCTGCGAAAAAATTTATATCTTACTCAAGGTAAAAAGAATATTTCACTAAAGAAAGGCACAAAAGTTGCGATTAGAATTTTAATCTTCTTAATATATAAATTAATCACATTTCATTATTTTGTAATCTACATATTGAACTAAATGAGGTTAAAATTTATTATTTATATAAAACTAAAAATAAAAAATCTTATTGGCACACCAACCTTTAATAGGGTTCCAAACTGAAAATCAGTAAGAGAAAAGTTAGTAAAATTTATCTTATCATATTAAAAATTATGAAATCACATGATTGATTTAAGATATGAAAATTTCTTCAATTTGACCATTAACATACTGTGATACACTTTTCCTTCTCAGTGAGATTGTCAACTTGAACTCCATGAAAATCTGTGTTAACTAGAATTTTGAACGTTTAGTTTAAAGAGAAATTACTACTATGGATCCAATTTCCAGCTATCAAACCCATTTTATTCTTGATCAATTAACTACAATAACATATGTATGGTGTTATATTTTGTAGGTGAAGTGCACAAAACGTCCATCATGTTCAGGGAAATTGCATTCGGTGGTGTTCGTATTATGCACATCTGGATTTGCAAGGGTAGTGATCACAAATTATTGTCCCCGAGGCTTATGCATGTCCAGATCTGCACATTTTGATCTAAATGGAACTACATTCGGTGCCATCGCAATTCCCGGCCGTCAAGACAAACTCCTTAATACGGGGCATTCTGGAAATTCATTATGCTCGGTATGATCAATTACTTGACTTCTTTTTTTTTTTTTACCAAAATGTTTCATTTTATACAATTTTATTTTTGAATGCCTACTTTTCAAATTATTTTTTAATTTTTTCTATTTTTAATCATGTCAGTATTTTACATTTTTTTCTCTACTTCCCCCTGGCATTTTCTATTTTTAGTCATTTCAACATTTTATATCTTTTTCTCTCTATTTTGACCTAATGTCAAACAAAGACAATACTCTGTCTCCTTTCTTTAGACTTTTTGGTCGTCTTATCTCTCCTACACTGACTATCAATTTGTTAAATGATGTCAAAATTATATACCGTCAAGCCCTCTTGTGTTCTGAAACTCAGAAACATTCAATAAACTATTTATAATATGGAGTTTAACTTTTTATGTCAGCATTTTGTTAAGTTTAATAATTAAACTAGTTTAAGAAGAGAAGATCCTTTTAAATTAGCCTTTATCTTCTATTATAGTTTGATATATAAAACTGAATCTTCAATATTAATTTGTTGTTTTCTTCAGTGTTCCATGTGATTACTCAAGAAAGATATATAATAGCCTTTCGCGTTGACCCAGGGTCAAATTCTAACTACATTGCCTTTGTGATTGAGTATGAAGAAGGAGATGGTGATCTTGCTTGGGTTGCCCTAACGGAGGCCTCAAATTTGACTGATGGCGAGCCATGCAACAATCATGGGGTGCAGTTTGGAAGCTTGATGCAGGCTCTAAGCAACAAGCCCCACTTAGTATAAGGCTAACCTTAAGATACTCTGCAAAAACCCTAATTGCAAAAAAATGTCATTCCAAAGGGTTGGAAGCTTAGTGCAGCCTATAGGTCATTGGTTAACTACCTTTGAGTGCAGTTTCTCCAAACAAATATTATTTAGCTCAAAATGTACTTCTAATCTCCTGACTTTCACACAAGTTTCATTCTTATCCCTTAAAAATTATTTTAAGTAATTTTATCCCCTAACTTCCAAAAAATCACATAATGTCACTTACAATGCTAAGTGCATCTAATTTATTAATGGAAATTTTTACATCACCCACAATGAATCGAGCATCCCAATTGGCATAAAATAAATTTTGGATACGTAATAGAACCCTCAAACATTGCTTAACCTCTAAAAAATAAATAAATTTACTTTGTTTTATGTTTTTTGAA
Source organism: Saraca asoca (assembly GCA_026873985.1). Classification (NCBI taxonomy): domain Eukaryota; kingdom Viridiplantae; phylum Streptophyta; class Magnoliopsida; order Fabales; family Fabaceae; genus Saraca; species Saraca asoca. The sequence continues at coordinate 5,849 of JANHAO010029898.1, read as the reverse complement.
ATGGTTTAATAGAATAATTTTCTTTCCTACATGTTTTGATCCCCTGTTATACATCCAAATTTTATGCTTGTAAGGATGTTAGGTTGTGTGTCAAACAGAAATTTCTATTAGTAAATTAGATATAGTCAGTATCATGAGTGACATTGTATATTTTCTAAAAGTTAAGGAACAAAATTACTTAAAATAATTATTATGGGACAAGAATGAAATTTGTATAAAAATTAGAGGATAAAATGTATTTTAACCTATTATGTAATGATCACAATAATCATGTCATTTGGCTTTTATTGTATAGCTTAGATTCATATTGATTAGATGCAAAGTTTGTCTTGAAAGATGAAGACAAATGTAGCGAAGTAGTGGTTTCTCTTGATATATGATGATTATATTCCAAATATATAATTTGTGAAATTGGGTTTTGGTTTTCATAATCACTAAATAATTGATTTTTTTTTATAAAACATGAAATTTTAAAAAAATTTATCTATTTGGAATTTAATGAATATATCTGTCCATGCGTATAAAGTTGTAGTTTTCTTTTTCTAAAAAATTATCAAATCTTGTAAAAAAAATTACATAAATTCACAAAGTTTGTAACATTTCAAAAATAATTTTCAAGTTGTCAAAATATGTATAAAAATAAAACACTATATATTATATGTACATAGAGCTCGGAATTCGTTGTGATATTCCCTCATCTAATCATGAAGTTGTATTATTGGTCCACTAAGTCCATGTGCGTGGTGCATTCTATGGGCTATCTAATCATGAATTTCCATTATTTGCTAATGGCTTTCTGTCTCCCCACCACCCCCCACTGAAGATAAAAGGCCAAGTCACTGTTACATCCACACAGCAACTTAATCCAAAAGTGCTTTACAGGCTTAGCCCATTGTTAGACATGGAATTATCACTTTCTCCGTCTAGAGAACTTCTTTTTGTGGTCACCACTTTCTTTGGCCTTGTTTTTATCTCTACTCTCCTCATGTAGGGTGTGTTTGTTTTGTTAGAAATATATTTTAAGAAAAATTTATCATTTATTTGAGTTTGTATATAATTAGAAAAAAGTAAAATTATAGAAAATTTTGTATTTGATCAACATTACATATGAATAACATGATAAAAAATAACATTTATTGTTTTAGATAAAAAAATCACTTCTTTCATCATTATAATATTATTATTTTATTAATCATGAGCCATATAAATATCATAAAAGTCGTTTTAATAAAAAAAATAAGAAATTTTACCATAAAAATTATTTTATGACAAAACAATAATTTTTGCCCTTTTTCCTTGAGCAGCTCCATGCTTGCAATGGTGGTTTTTGGACCGAATCCTACCACGTTGTCTCCACCCGCTGAAAGTCAAACATTACGGCCGATAGATTAAGCTTTGCTCAAGAGAAACCCATATTGCCCACCAAGAGGCTCTTGTTTAACTACTGGCTTTGTTTTAATCAATGTTTCAATGGGAATACTACTCTTATTAAATTTGTTCATATTTAATTCACATTTTCATATAGTAATTACATTAATTACTAAAACTCTTATATTGAAATTAGATGATAATATCGAGCTATACACAACGACGAAGTGACCTACTCAAGGAATAAGATTATGATGGAAATGATCTATCAAATACATTTCAGCACTCAAGTAAATTTTAGAAGTTAAATTTTGATATAAATAATAAAAATAAATGACTAAAAGAGATATCTAGAATTTATATACACGTCAATTATACTATTTATTATGTTTTTGAATAAATAAGGAACCTTCACGTGTTTATGATATATCATTAACATGAGTGAAATTTTCATCATATAATTGATTAATTGATAGTGTAATCATAGTATTCGTACACGCCTTAACTGTATTGAATTGTTTGAGGTTGCTGCAAGATTGTTTTGTTCATGGTGAGTTTAGTTGTCTAGTTATGGATTAGATTGGCTGACGGGGGAGCTTTTTTGATCGTGGTTCCACGTAATCTCAAGTCAATGCACTCATGTGATCTGTTCTCTTTGTGAAGACTTGAACTTTATTCACAATGTGATGAACTAGTCGTTCAACTGGTATCTTATTTCAAATGGTTTGTTTTTGACAAATTTGAAACGCTCAGTCAATCACTTAGACTGATAGACCAGCCACAACCCAAATGATTTTACTGATTTCAATATGAGCTGCATTAATTATTATTACCCGTGATCATTATAAAAAGGCACGAAACATGCGTAAAAGAAAAATGGACATAAATGTGACATTATTGAGGCTTTAAATATCAACTATATTGAATGATGCAACCAATTCAACTGGTAACTGCTCAACTATACGGTTTCATTGAACAATAGAGCCATTATAATCAGCTTGAATTGGACCATTTAGAACCCAATTTTTTTTTCGAAAGAATTAGATAAAATTGATGGATTGGACTTCAGAAAACCTGTTGAAGTTAATATGTATGAATTTTTCTCATTTGTTTTGCATAACTTTACATTTTTTCTTAATATTGGTTCATAAAATGGTTTAGAATACCTAAAACATGAAAAAAAAAATGATGATTCTATTTAAAATAGATAATAAAAAACATAAAAATATAATTTTTATATTATGAACCCTCAACTCATATTTACAATTTTTAATCAATTTACATATATAAATATATATATAATTTTATATAAATATTCAATTTTTTTTAATTCTGATGTCATCCAATTTATCAATACATTCACATTCTATCTTTAGGAAATCTTATCCATAAATTTCTAGTCCGTTAATGCTTTTCTTTATATATATATATATATATATACACACTTTATTAAATTTTACTCTGGGTTCGTATAATTTTAGAAATTTTTTATCAAATTATTTATATTTTAAAATTTTTAATTGAATTCTAATACTTTTCAATAATTTCTAATCCAGAGATCATGAGCTCTTTGTCCAAATAAGTACAACTTAATCATAAAATGTTACTCATATTGGCACATTTCAATGAAATATGAATATAAATTCGTAAATTTAGGCACATTTAAATGAAATATGACTGTAAACTTGTAAATTTAAAAAAAAAATAGATATAATTTTTATATTAAAATAATAAAATTAAATAAAAAATTGTAAAATTCAAAATAAAAAATTATATCTTTATTATTTTACAATTATAAAAAATTAACAAATATGAAATTGACGTATCCAAGTCCCATCCATGATAGAATGGCATATGTGCCTATACTTTAGCCACAAACCACATAAGCGAAGAGACAGGAGTCCTTAAGCCCAAAATACCTATGCATATCATTAAATAGGTTTGGGATTTACAAAATACGTTTCATGAATCATAGTCCAATCAGTTTTGTAGAACAAAATGCTAACAATTAGCGACAGCCCTTATTCAGAGAAAATACGCACTCTTCAACACCCACGATACAATGGCCAAACACTCTAGTTTAAAATATCTGTTCACCGCAGCAGCCACCTCGCAAATCCAAATAGCAAGGTTGCCTGAGCGGAACTTAAAGGATCTCGCAGTCTGGATCAGCCAAGTCGCTGCTGCACTATCAAATCGTTTAGATCAATAAAGTCAAATTTTACACAAAAATTATTGTTTTGAAAATCAAATTTGATTGGTCCCATCAATTCAATTGCTAATTGATATATTTTTCTATTTGGATTGATCTTAAAAAACTATTTTAGTGATTGAATTGATTTGAATTAGTGTGAACCAACAAAAATTGAGAAAAATAAAAAAAATCAATCAGTTTTTTTATTATTTTTAAATTTTTTTAGTTGAGTTGGTCCAATAAATTTATATGTAACAAAAAGTTAATAAAAAATTAAAATTTAATATTTAATTAATTAAAAATTCATTAATTTACTTAATTTCTTATAGTTTTTTAAATAATATATGAACTCATGTTTATAATATAAATTACTTATTATTTAATTTTTTAATAAATACATATAAATCTACATTTATGATATTGTCCAGTTTGATTATTAATTTAACTTGTTTAAGCAATTAAACTATGATCCGGTGATTTTTCAAGTTTACTATCTGGTCCAATTTTTATAATACTAATAAGGATTCAATAGGCTTTGTTATATATATATATATATATATATGTATATATATCGATCTTCATTTATAAAAATTTCTTTCTATTTTTCTTCTTTTCTCTATAAAAAATTCCCATTATCTCTCAGTATTTATTTCTCTCCACTCCTTTATTTTGTTATGCTAGTGTTAGAGTTTATTATTATTTAGGTAGTTTCTAAACTTTAGTTTAAATTATTAGGTATATTGTAATGTTAGCATTATTCTTCACAATATTAACATTAATTTACTTATTTTATTTAGATAAATTGTTTGAAGATTTATTTCATGAACAAAATTTGTTAGGAAAAACATATTTATTGATAGAATTAATTTAAGGAGCAAGAGTTTAGACATAAATACATGAAGTACATATTTATATTGAAATTAATATTAAGCAAGTTGTAATGTTAGCCTTATTTTCAGTAATATCAACATTAATTTACTTATTTTACTTACATAAATTGTTTTAGACTTTAAACATTATTTATTTCATGAACATAATTTTTTAGGAAAAACAAAATTATGGGTAGAATTAATTTTGGGGATTAGGATAGATAATAAATACATGAAATCCATATTTGTATCGATATTAAGTAGATTGCAAATTAGCCTTATTTTTAGTAATATTAACATTAATTTACATATTTTACTTATGTTAATTATTTTTGGCTTTACACATAAATTCTTTCATGTACAAAATTTGTCAGGAAAAACATAAAATACATATATGTATTAGGTTTTAGGCAATAAATATATGAAATGTATATTTGTTTCAACTTTTAGTTTAAGGAATAGGTTTTAGGGCTTAAGGTTTTCAAAACACGTAATTAATACTAAGAACCACATATTTAGGATTTAAGGTTAAGAAATATATATTTGTTTATTTTACTCGCATTAATTTATTTATTTTACTTATATAAATTTCACGTAATATAAAAGTATGAAATACATATTTGTTTTGAGGTTCATTTTAAGGGTTAGGGTTTACACATAATTTAAGAATATAATTTATTAACATAAATTGTATTATGAATCATATAATTGTTTTAGGAACACATAAATCCTAAACCCTAATCTAGGAACACGTAGTTCAAGAACATACTTTGTCAGAAATCCCATAATTTAAAAATCATTACTTATGTAAACTTCACTTACAATAAAAACATCAAATACATATCAATTTTGGAGTTTAGTTTAAGGGATCAAGTTTAGGAACATAATTTATTAACATAAATTGTTTTAAGAATATGAAAACATGCACTGTAACAGAACTGGTTATTAGCGGCGGTTCACTAGCGACGGTTTGTCAAAATCGTCGCTAAATACACGGAGTTGATTTTTAGCGGTGGTTGTCACAGAACTGCCGCTAATATCTAGGTTTAACGGTGATTTCTCCTGACCACTGCTAAGTGTTAATAATTAACGGCAGTTATTTAGCGGCAGTTTGTATAAACTCCCATTAAAGACAAGATGTGCAAACGTTAGCGACGGTTTCTAATAAATCGCCACTAATGACCTTGTATTTGACGGCGATTTTTTTAAACCCCCGCAAAGGACCATGTATTTAGCAGTGATTTTATTGAAACCCCCGCTAAGGACCTTGTATTTAGCGGCGATTTTATTGAAACCCCCGCTAAGGACATTGTCTCTAATGGCCAAATTAGTATATATTTTTTTCCTTTTTTTATATATTTTATATTTTTATAATTCTTTTTAAAATTAAAAAATTTTATTTTAAAAAAATTCAATAT
>JANHAO010029897.1:0-10275 GCA_026873985.1 Saraca asoca | reverse complement strand
CAAATTCCAACGGATTTGGCTTTAATTCCAACGGAATTCCAACGGATTTTTTCCGTTGGAATCTCGACATTTTTTTGTAGTGCATTCTTATAGAACTCATTGTTAAAGATGAGTTTACAATTAAGACAGTAGCCTTGTTTGATACAGGAGCTAACCTAACCTTAATTGTATCCGAAAAAGGTTAGTACCCACAAAATATTTTGAAAAAAATGAAAGAAAGTCTTAAATATGCTAATGGATCTAAACTTCAAATCTAGTTTGAACTTTCAAATGTTGTTTTGAAAAATAATTTTCATAAAAATAACACAGACTTTCTGTTAGTTAAGGATATGACTAGCAGAATAATCTTAGGTTCTTCTTTCATTTAACAGATAGTGCCTTTTTCAATATCTGCTGAAGGGATAGAAACGGAGAAACTATGACAAAAAATAGTCTTCAAATTTCTCAAAAACCCTGTTTTCAAAAACCTTAACCTAGTTGAAAATAAAATAAACTAAATAAACTATCTTTCTGAATAAATAACCTTCAAAATGATAGATTAATAATTGGCTACTCTAATTGTTCAAAATAAAATAAAAATATTAGAAAATAAAATACAAAGTCAGATATGTTCTGAAATGCTTAATGCATTTTGGAATAGAAAACAACATATGGTAGATTTATCATACAAAAAAGAGTTTTCTGAAAAACAAATGCTAATGAAAGCTCATCTTATTCAAATGAATCAAGAACTTTTGGATCACTGCAAAAAAGAAATTAATAATCTTTCAGCCAAAGGAATTATTAGAAAGTCCAAAAGTCCTTGGTCCTGTTATGCTTTTTATGTCAATAAAAATATAGAAATAGAATGAAGAACTCTGAAGCTTGTAATTAATTACAAACATTTAAATAAAACTCTTTAATGGATCAGGTGTCCAATCCTAAATAAAAAACATTTGCTAAATCATTTGCATTTAGTAAAAATATCTTCTAAATTTGATATGAAATATGGTTTTTAACAAATTCAAATAAAACCTGAATATAGGTACAAAATAATATTTATAGTTCAATTCAGACAATATCAATGGAATGTAATGCAGTTTGGTTTGAAAAATATCCCCTCAGAATTTCAAAGGATTATAAAATTCATTTATAATCCTTTTACAAATTTTATTATTGTTTACATTGATGATGTTTTGGTCTTTTTGCAAAATGTAAACCAACATTTCAAACACTTAAACATTTTTCTAGAAATAAAAATGGTTTAGATAATTCAAAGAAAAAAAACTTCTCTTTTTCATTCAAAATTTGATTTCTTGAATATTATATTTTACAAGGAACTATTACTCCAATAGAAAGCACAATTTAGTTTGCCGACAAGTTCTCTGACCAAATTATTGACAAAACCTAACTTCAAAGATTTCTTGAATGTTTAAATTATATCTTGGATTTCTTTCCAAATTTATCAAATATTATTCAACCTTTGCATGATAGATTGAAAAAATCTCCACCTCTATGGACAGATTTACATACAAATATTGTTAAAAGAATCAAATATCAAGTTAAATGTTTTCCATGTTTGCATTTTAGTGATCCATCAGCCTATAAGATTATAGGGATTGTTGCTTTGAAACTAGAATGTGGTGGCATCCTAAAACAAATTCAAAATGATAGGGAGTATGTAATTGCATTCACTTCCAAACATTGGAATCATACCTAACAAAACTATTCAATTGTCAAAAAAGAAATTTTATCAATTATTTTGTATATTCAAAAGTTTTAAAGTGAGTTGTCAAATCAAAAATTTACAATTTGGATAAATAGTAAATCTATCAAAGATATTTTACAAAAGGATGTTAAAAACTTAGCATTTAAATAAATTTTTGTAAGATGGCAAGCCATCTTATCTGTTTTTTTATTTCCATGTTGAATTTATAAAAGAAACTTCAAATTCTCTTTTTAATTTTCTCACTCACAAATTTTTGCAGGAAGAATGCCAAGGAAAGAACGAGATAAAAATAAAAGTTTGCCTCTAGACTCAAGGAAAATTGCAAATATATAAAGTCTGCTTTTTCTGCTTCAAAATCAAATGCCCCATTGATATTCAGATTAAAGGAAAAAGGCAAATAAGTTGCCTTTTCCACCCAAATTTCCCCCAAACCAATTAATACTTTTTCCCCACTTGAAATGGACTTATTATTAAAAATCTTACAAGCCATTATAAGCTTTCTTTCAAATTAATAAAATTCTATATTGATTTTGCATTTTTGTAATCCTGCTACGATCCTTACTTCTTTTTTAACTTTTTTTTTCTCTTTTAGGGACTTTTTCCATGGTCTTTGTATATGTTTTTATGAAATTTTCATATACAAGTTAAATACAAATTTTATTATGTTAGCAATTGATTAATTTTGGTCTTTGAAAATTCTAATTGAAGCAATTTTTTAACTTCTAATAAAATTGCTAACACAATTTATCATTTTCTTCTTACATAGTTTATTTTCAACATAGCCACTTAAATTATTCTTTAAAATATTGAAAAGTAATAGTTATCTCTGTAGTTTTTAAAATCGGACTGTCAACACTAGTCCACTAATTCGTTGGTTTAACTATTGGTTAATTGATGAAATCGGTTTTAAATTAAAAGCTATAAATTCAATATGTATATATATAATATTATATATTTATAATAAGTTAGTTCATGATAAAAAAAATAATACAATATAAGTTAATAACATGAACAAAAAAGTAATAAAACATAAATGATATTAGGATAAATGTTAGAAGTAATTTAAAATAAAATAACACAAATTTAATTAATGTAAAAAGATAAAGATATTACACTTTAATCATTGTAAAATTGTAAATTTTTTTTTAAAAAATAAAATAAAATTTAAAATAAACTAATTCAGTTCATCGATTTTAATTGATACACATTAGTCCTGATCGGTTTATATCAATTCTAATTGTTTCATATCAATTTACATGCATTTTAGTTCAAAATCTTTAATACTACTGGTTTATCGGTTAATTCATCAATTTACCGTTAAAACTATGGTTATCTTAATTTTTTTTCCATTTATGTATTTAGGCCTCAAATGTTTGAATAACAACGTAAAAGAACAATTTGCAAATGGATTACAAAAGGAATGGTACGAAAATGGTAAGTTATAAAGGTAATTTCATAAGAAATTTGATGAAATAGTGTTAAACCAAAGTTGCTTCAATTAAAATTTTATAAAATTTAAAATAAAATTTTATGCAATAGAGTATAAAATTTAAAATTGAATTTTATGCAATAGGATAATCAAAATCCGTGGCTTGCTATTCTAAAAGGCCAAAATGATCAATTCTTATTTAAAAAAATCAAAATTATATAATTTTTCATAAATAAATATAATTTTATTTATAGGATAGGATGATCAAAATTGATCAATTGTTATTTAAAAAAATTAAAATTATATAATTTTTATAGATAACTGTAATTTTATAACTAAAAAAGATACACAAAAAATTAAAATCATGTCAATTAAAGTTATACTAAATTTTTTAATAAAAACACAAAAAAAATTATGAATTTAAAAAATATGCAACAATTTTTTTTTTCTAATACAGGTAGGGAGATAACCCTACTCACAAGATGCGAGGTGCATAGTGGGATAAGGTTGCAACATCCCAAACTCTTCTGTCAACGTGTTGGTCCACTGAAGTTGACCGCCCTTGAGTGACGTGAACCCGACCTTCTATCTGTTGGATACATTTATTTAATTATGATGTTGACGTTTGTCTATTAGAGATATTTATTTAATTGCGATGTTACAGTGTCGGATTCACGTCACTCAACGGAGCTTGGCGAAGAAAACAAAGGAGCGAAACGAGTCAGCGGACAAATATCTCTGGTGGTATTGCAATATTCTTATTTTACTTTTGATAAGGGTATATTAGTATGAAATTCTTTTATTTTGAATTTTTAAATTTTTATGGCATATTATTATAAAAAATTCTTTTATTTTAAAATTTTAAATTTAAGTAAAAGAGAAAAAATTTACTTTTCTATCACATGATTTATATGTTATATCATATCATTTATTCTTAGTTATTTTTGTTAATCTACAATTTGTGTCAAATTAGTTCAACAAAAGAAAACAAATAATAAATTTGATGTATAATGTTTTAGTTATATGAAAGTATTTCTGAATTTGTTATTGTTATAGATATTTTTTGGATTTATACAAAAGGACTGGTAAAAGTTCAATAGACAAATTCAATTAATAAAGACCTAACTCATCCAAGGATCAAGATTGCTAAAATAAGATATCAGGTCGCTATATGTGAATTCAGGTTGCTGGTCAACGAGAGTCAAAGTAAATTGTAACTCTCAGCTCAAAGTATGCTTTCCAGCCATCAATTCAGAAAATCCATTCAGTTCCTATTTTAATGGAAATCCGTTATTATCCATCATAACCATTAATCCTTATCTATGAGGTGATCAATATCAATTCAGAATTCTTTTTAGTTATTGAGTTATATCTAAATTGTAACTCCCTATCACTATAAATAAGGGTTTAAATTATTGTACAAGATATACAAGAAAGAAACAATAAATACTCAACAAAAATACTAAGAAATAAAAGAACTGTGGACGTAAGCATTGCACCGAACCAAACCACGTTAAAAAATTTCTAGTGTCATCTTGTTCTTCCTCTCTTTCTCTCTTTTACACTCAAATTGCAATTTGGGGTTCTGGGCTTGGGTTGATCAGATTTGCACGTCAACATTTTGACGCTAGAAGGAGGGCCCTAAACTGCATTCTCCTTGATTTTTCATTTGATTACGATCGTTAGAGGAAGAACCACCAGGAGTTCAGACGTTGCAGTTGACCAGCCTGATAGTTGCATGGAACAACAAAAGGACCTAGTTCCTCCTGCAGTAGGCACTTCTGTCATCCCTACCACAGGTGTTACCACTAGCATGCCCCCAACGGCCCCTTGCCAGCCTGTTGTTATTGTTCTTGGGGTTGATGGAGTACAAGCATGGCACCAATATTAGGAAACACTTGAGAGCACAATGAGAAAGTTAGTTGAAGTGGTTAGGGCACTGACTCAGGCACAAGCCCAGGATACACGAAAGCAAATTGAAGTCACTATGCCCAGAGAAGTACTCTAACAGCTACAGGAAAGAGCTTGAGAAGAGAGTCCAATTAGGGAAGAACTTCAGCGCCATCATTCAGTTCGCTCTTCCAACTTACAGCCAAGGTCGGAGGCCCACTGAGGTCGCAAGGATGATAATGAAGATAGTCAGTGACGTGGGGTTTACATCAAGTTGAAGGCTTGAACAAGACCAGTCAAGGACATGTTTTAGATCAATACTCACCGGGTCACAGGCAGAGAACGTATGGAACCTCAAATCCCCACTCCTTTGACCGGGGAAGTACCATATTCACGATTTTGTAATGTTATTAAGATATTTTAGATATTAATAAAAACACCCAAATTTTTCCTTAAATTCTTATGTCTGTGTTTACTAATTTTTGATAAATTTTTAGTAAAGTATTATATAGGGAAGTTCAAGTTTGGGACTGCAAAATCAGTGATATCATATTGCGCATTTTTCTTCTTGAAGCTCGCAAGGCCAATGATGAGACACTAGTCATATGGTTGAGTTATGCCAATCTCTCTATTAGTCTGATCATCTTTAGCACAAGTTATAACAGATAATCCCTCAGCTATATAGTTGTACAATTCTCGAGATACCTAGTATATCTTAATATGAGCACTCTCTTTATATAATTTTGATAGATGTAGAATAATCTTGGAAGGTGTCATATTCTCATGCTTTTTCTGAAGCTTAGAAGACATTGAAGCCAGCATCACACATGTGTTATAGGGATTCTCCGGATTAGGCCAAGAAGACCAGCGAAGGCCCAGAAAGCTAGGAACCGGGGGGGAGAAAGGCACGACCCAAGCTAAGGCAAAGTCGCTGGAAACCTTGTGGCAGATCGCAGGACGCACGATCACAAGCCTCAGCCAGCGAGGTCGATGGTGAACTCTTCTCTGTGCCAAGGGAGATAGTTAAGCATCTGATAGACGCGGCCCAGGTGCTTTAGCAGCCCGTAAAGTAGTCCCTAAAAGCCCGATAATGATTTGCCCCACATTTATTACTTACCGTCTAGCATTTAATGCTTAGTACAGATATAATCATAGTCCTATATGAATAAAATATAATTTGTAACCCTCCCACATATATAAATAGGACGGGATAGTCACAAGAAAGAGGATAAGAAAAAAAAAAAGAGAGTAACTGATTATCTAACCCATACCTGGTGTTACATCACAATCAATCATATCTATCATGACTAGATTTGCATATAACTGATTATCTCCTATTATCATAAGACAATTTTTATATAAGTAGTCAGCTAGAAGAGTTTAGCCAACTGGAGTCATTACTATTAATGGTGATCCCCTTGATTCACTAGATTCATTTATTAATGTGACAAACAATAAGGAAAGGGTAACTCTAAAGTCAAATAATATTCAAGTTTATAGTTCATGTGTTTTTAGAATACTTGAAATTTTAGCATTCAACGTCTAGGCTTCCTGTATGGTAAGGTTATAAATTCTTATAGTGGCTATATTAGGGTTTCTCCTTCGATCACCTCTTTTATTGTTCCTACCATACATAGTTAGTGTTCTCTCTGAAGCTATATGTTAGGTTATTGGCTGATTTGAGGTTGGACTTGAAAACCTGCACCATACCTCAAGACGCCTACATTCATAGGACATTCACATGCTCTATGTCTTAGCTTTCCACATTGAAAACATCTCATCGGTCTCTTTCCACATGGTCTATAATGCCTTGCACTACAAACTATACATAGTGGCTTCTTAACATTAAGTTTCCTTTGATTCTAAATTGCATTTCTTCTATTGGATAGAGCAGAAACAATTAGAACTAATTAGCCTCTTATCTTTCTTCTTATAGCTAGATCTTACAACCCAGATAGTCTAGTATAATTTCTTCTCCACCCACTAAGTGGTATTCCATGAACCAGAATTGGTTTTTTGCCTTATGTAATACTAGCTTTTGTGGTTCGACCTCTCTTCTTACTACCAAGACACTTCTCTTTTGCAGCACTTTTTAGACCTTAATTCAATCCACAAAGCTTGGTTCACGGCTTGCTGGTACATTGTATTTAGGTCAATTTTGATTTGATCAATATAGTAATCGTGGAGTCTTTGTGCAAATCCTTCTGTTGTAATAATTTCATTAGAAATCAAGTGAGTTGCATATCGCAAAAGTCAAGTGATTGGACCTTATACTCACTTACAAATAAATTTTCTTGTTTCAAGTTTTTAAACTTTTTGGCATTTGCTTGTTGGACACCAGGAGGAAGAACTTTATCAACAAAAATTTCTTAGAATGTTATCTAAGTTAATGGATTAGCATCAGTAGCTTGTCTCCTAATAATTCCAATATACTAGTAATATGCCAAATTATCTAGCTAGTACCCTACTAGCTCTAGTAGTAAAGGTTTAGGGTACTGTAATATCCTACCATATCTTTTGATTTGGTCAAGAAACTAATACGAGTCCATAGAAGAATCTATTCCCATATATTGAGGCAGCTTTATTTTTAAAAATTCATGAATAATTCTTGACCTACTTTGTTGCTCATTTCTAGCCTAAGGAGTTTGATCTCTTTCATTTCGTGTACCCTTATCGGGGCCTCTATTTTGATCTTGCTTTTAATTTTGTGTTAACATTTGTATTAAGCAATTCATTGCCTATTGCACTAGGTTTTTTGCCTACTGAGGGACTTCAGAATTATAGCCAACATTGTGGTGTGGACTAGTCAGTCCAATAAACAATCCTTCATCACCGACTCAGATTCTTGGCGTTCCTGCCTTCTAGATTTTTTCATAATTTACATCACAAAATTAATCAATTTTTAAGGATATATAAAGGTTCTAGTTTAACTTTACTAATATGAACATAAATTTATCAGGTCAATGGGAATGGTATCAGTAATATGTGCTCCCAAGTGCACATGTGCTACTGGTACTATTCCTATTAATACTTGATGAAACCACTACTACAAAACAACTCTAATTAACTCTATGCAATTCCAAATGTAGGCCTATACTCACAGATTTAGCCTAGACCATACTCTGATACCATCTTTGTCATAACCCAAACTCCCAATCATGACCTGGTGTGAATATTAATACTTGATTGATAATCACCAGCCTTTAACCTATATCTTAACCTATCTCTATTATTCATTTCTACTCATACTTGTTTCAACATTTCCTACTCTTATATACTTAAACTCAAATGATTAATAGGGTAAACTTACAGATAGAGAAAGAATCACTGATATATAATATGTTTTTATAATGTATACACTGCCAACCCTGGCGCACACCCATTTAGACTTTTGTTCAACAAGCTCTTAACAAGTTTACAATATACATACACTCCTAAAAGACTCTATATTATGGTGGTATTTACATCAACATCGGCTTCTATGAAGTTTTCACCTATCCTTACTTTTCAGAGGTGGGTTAATAGCAAAATCTTAAGAATCTGAAAGATAATTCATGAAAGAGTGAGTTTGAGGCTCAAGGAGATAAATCCATATCTAACTTATGAATTCATTAACATTTAACTAGACACATATACATCAAATCCTCAGAAAACATAATTTATGCAAGAATTATTCAACACATCATAAAGACCTAGGGAATCAACCATTGAGTAATATCACAATACATTTTAAATTGTCATACTATAAAGAACCAAATTTTCTTATAGTCTTAAGCCATCCTCATTAATCATTATAAGTTCATATCATAGTACCTTGATATGTTCTAGCATTTCACAAGAATCAGTCTTTACATAATTTCAAGTCATATTGTCGTGTCACATTAAATCTTCCTCAAGATTTCTTAGAATAACAATTATAAATCATACTATTCACACAGCTTCAAGCTGTTAATAACCATAGCAAATAATCAAGTCATATTTTATCATATTCTGAAGCATTCAAAATAACAATTCCAGTAAACAACATAATAAAGAAAAGCAATGTAAACCTCCTTGTTGCTTCGGTCTAGTCATAACTTGCATAAACCCAGCCTTTTCCCTCCGGCACCTACCTTATGCCTTCCGCCATTTGGAATACATAGATCCAAGATTTCGTTTATTATTTCCCACCATATCCCATCATTTTCATGTCATGTCTGAAAAAGCTTTCAGATATTAAATCATTCTATTTTTATAATGGATATCTCATCAATTTTCTATTAACATATTTCATCATTATTCATAACATTGTGTATTATTCCTTGCCATGCATTAACTTTTCATCATATAATTATTTACAGTGTTTGTAATTTCAGTAGTAATCATATCATCACATACTTTTCAATATCTCATGCACAATATCAAACTTTATACCATAATTTTATCAAATATATCACATATCATTGCCATTGTATACCATAAGCCAATTTTTAAAGAATATTCAAACGTAGACGTCAATCATAATTATATGAGTCTTATCATTATAACAAGTGTCATGACTATTTTCCTATCATCTACATATAGACCATTATTTCATTACTGTATTAAACACACATTTTCTATCACACTATCATTGTAACTATCCACGTTGCTTCATAACATTTGTGTATGAACAATTACTAGGTTAATTAGTATTAACTTGGAAATTACTCATTCAAGACTTCCCATTTGTTGTATTCAACTTAATTGTATCTCATGTAAGTTTATACCTAAAGAAATAGAATAGTTTTTAAAGAGAAAGAAGTTTGAATTGAAAAGAGTGGAAAAATTATAGAGGTGCAATCAGAATTATGAGCAGAATCGAGTTTGAAGTTCGAGCAAAATCATAATCAAAATTGCTGAAGAACTTTGAGTAGAATCAAGGAAATTTAGTTGAAAATATGAGTCTGTTCTCTAAATTTTGAAAACTTTCAAGGAAGTCCAAATTTAAATACAATTCAAATCATAATCAGAATCAAAAAATAGAGTAGGAAATATTGATTCAAATCATACAAATTTAGTTTAAAACTATGTTGCACGGACATCGATACATGGATATGGGGATACGTCATTTTCAAAAAATATAGGACACCAACACGTGGGGGATATGTGTAAATAACAAAAATATAGGGGTACATTTACAATTATTAAAAAATATTGTGCTTATTTGTAAATATATATTGTAATTATTATTTTTTCATATGAAAATAAGTACTTATAATATTAAATA
>JANHAO010029896.1:0-10281 GCA_026873985.1 Saraca asoca | reverse complement strand
ACAGAATCCCAAAAGGGGAGAACCAATCACCCTAACCCACCTAAAAACCCCTAAGAACTGGGAAAACAAGAAGAATGGATGGGGATGTACCTTAGTTCCCTTGAAAGCAAAAGACTGGAAGAAGTGTGTCTGTAGTATCAGTAAAGCGGGATCCCGAAACCAGTAGAGAAGGCTAGAAGACAACCGAAAAGACTAATGGAGCAAATTGGGAATGAGAAGGGAGCAAAATATTCAAATAAGGTAGGGTGAAAAGGTTCCCCTTATATAAATAGGAAAGAGGCCTATCGCCAGATCAAGAAGCATGTTGGCTGCCCACGATCCAATGGCTGGGGGGATGCAGAGATCAATAAATGAGGATACAAAGAATCGCACAGAAATACGGAAGTAATAATTACCCGCCATCATAGAAAAATGAAAAGTCACACGTGCAAACAAACAAGGCGAGCAAAAAAAATGATGGTCACGTCCAAGTAAAGTGCTAGTCGTACAGAATTCTTGCGCACATCAAGGGCACGATAACGACTACGTGTCCAAGTAATGTGCTAGCCCTGCACACAATTCTTGCCCAAAATGACGGTCACATCCAAGTAATGTGCTAGTCGCACATAATTCTTGCACACGTCAAGGGCACGATAACGACTACGCATCCAAGTAATGTGCTCTCCCCGCACACAATTCTTGCGCAAAATGACGGTCGCATCCAAGTAATGTGCTAGTCACACAGAATTCTTACGCACGTCAAGGGCATGATAACGACTACGTGTCCAAGTAATGTGCTAGCCCCGTACACAATTCTTGCACAAAATGATGGTCACGTCCAAGTAATGTGCTAGTTGCACATAATTCTTGCGCACGTCAAGGGCACGATAACGACTACGCGTCCAAGTAATGTGCTAGCCCTGCACATAATTCTTGTGCAAAATGACGGTCACGTCCAAGTAATGTGCTAGTCGCACAGAATTCTTGCACACGTCAAGGGCACGATAACTACTACGCGTCTAAGTAATGCACTAAAAAGCAAACAATTCTTGCGTGAAGCTGTGTCCAAGTAATGTGCTAGCCCCGAACATAATTCTTGCATAAAATGACGGTCGCGTCCAAGTAATGTGCTAGTCGCATAGAATTCTTGCGCACATCAAGGGCATGATAACGACTATGCGTCCAAGTAATGTACTAACCCCGCACACAATTCTTGCGCAAAATGACAGTCGCATCCAAGTAATGTGCTAGTCGCACAGAATTCTTGTGCACGTCAAGGGCACAATAACGACTACGTGTCCAAGTAATATGCTAGCCCCGCACACAATTCTTGCGTAAAATGATAGTCACGTCCAAGTAATGTGCTAGTCGCACAAAATTCTTACGCACATCAAGGGCACGATAATGACTACGCGTCCAAGTAATGCGCTAAAAAGCATACAATTCTTACACGAAGCTGCATCCAAGTAATGTGCTAGCCCCGCACATAATTCTTGCGCAGGACGACGGTTGCGCCCGTACATTCTTACGTATACCAAAGGAGTGGTAAACAATTCCGCAAGGATGAGAAGGTCCTCACAAACGCTAGCCACTATCAGAGGACTCCATAGGCTAATCCTCTTTAAAAAAAAGAGAGAGAGAAAAAAAAAGAAAAAGAAGGAGGGTTGTCAAAAATCGATCAAAATGCAACTCTCATCACGCAAAGCGAGTTGAGAGTTAGGGGGCTTATGTTGTAGGTGTTATCCAAACGTAAGGGCCCAGGCCGGATAGCACCCAAACAAGCACACGCAACCAAAATTGGAACCGAAGGAAAATCCAGTTTCGGCCGGAAGAATGTCATGATCGCCGACGAAAAAGCCGCTATGACGCAGAGAAACGAAGAGCTATCATCACACCAGTCGAAGTCAAGGAACGACTACATGAGGGCAAGGGTAGCATCCTCGGAACCAGGACCCACTGCTTCCAGCTGACGATCTCAAGTCCAGTCAGCCACCTGACTGGACGACAAGAAAGTTGACAGCTCAGGTCCTAAACAATACATATCAGCTCCCTAATAAACCGACAGTGATTTGCCCAGCATTAATTGCCCGACGGCCAGCATTAAATGCTACAGACGGCGAAAGTGATCATTTTGCCGATTAGATAAGATTACATTTGTAACCTCCTCCCTCATTGTAAAAAAGAGAGTAATAATAAGAGACGAGGATCTGAGAATCGATAATAAAAAGAGAAAGTGGATGTAGGGGCCAAAAGGATGGCTTTTGCCAAACCACGTTAAACTCCCAGTGTTTCTTTTTCTTTTCAGTGATCCCTCAAAAAGCTCTTATTTTTCCTCTGTGACTTTTCTCTAACACGTAATCAGGGGTGTGATACCACGTAACTTAGTTGACCAAATTTTGGTGTCAATAGTATACTTCTACTAAATTAGGTTCCACCTCATATATTGTTTGACCTAGATGCAACTCATTCATTTATATTCTCTTCCTTTGCATCACAACTTAACAAATCATATGTTCCATTGAAGTCCCCAACTATTAGTCTCCACCCTCTTTGGGAAAAACTTCAATTACTTGTGAATGTTACCTTCCAATGAAATTGAAGTTTGTAAAATCATCTTTTTTGCAGACTTGATTGTATTGGATATGATTAATTTTGATGTTATCTTGGATATGGATTAGTAAATAACACATCATGTATGGATGTATTGTTACAATAAATTTCTAATCTTTTACCATTTTATAAGGATTCTATAGTGTTCTAAGAAGACAGAAGTGAAGTTTTCACTAACTTCATCTTAGCCTTGTGTACGAGGAAAATGATCAAGAAGGGGTGTGAAGCTTATTTGGTTTATGTGAAAGACACTAAGAAACGAAAAGCATAGCTAAAAAATGTTCCAATAGTACAAGACTTTCCTAGTGTCTTTCTAGAAGAGTTAGTTGGTTTACTGCCTGAATGAGAAATTGAGTTCTACATTTACACAGCCCTAGGTACTAAGCTCATTTTTATTCCCCCACACCAAATGGCATCAACAAAACTAAAAGAATTGGAGGTGTAATTGCAAGACCTAATGGACAAGGGCTTCATTCAATCAAGCACTTTACCCTATGGAGCCCTAGTGTTGTTTTTGAAAAAGAAAGATGGGCTTTTATGACTATGTATCAATTACATATAATTGAATAAAGTCATTATGAAGAACAAAAATCTGTTGCCTAGTTATTAAAAACAAATATCTGTTGCCTAGAATTGATGATCTATTTGATCAATTGTAAAGAGCTCAATGTTTCTTAAAAATTGACTTATGATCTGGTTATCATCAATTACGATCCCAAAAAGAAGATGTCTTAAAGATAACTTTTGGCATCCAATATAGCCATCATGAATTTCTTGTAATGTCATTTGGGTTTACTAATATTCTTGTAGCTTTTATGAATTTGATAAATAGAATTTTCAAGGCCTTTCTTGATCAATTTGTAATAGTATTTATTGATGATATCCTGGTGTACACTCAAGATGAATAAAAGCATGAGCAACATCTCTGGATAGCTTTACAAACTCTCTAGGAACACCAATTGTGTGCAAAATTTTCCAAGAGTGAATTGTGGTTATCTAGTGTAACTTTTCTAGGACATATAGTCTCAATGGAAGGTGTCTGTGTAGATTCTAAAAAGGTGGAAGCAGTTCAATGTTAACCTAGGCCTATCACAATAACAAAGATTCTTAGCTTTTTGGGTTTGGCTAGGTACTGTCACTACTTTACAAAAGATTTTTCTCAAATTTTAGCTGTATTAACCTAGTTAACTCAGAAGAATGCTAAGTTTTTATGGTTTGATCAATGTAAGGAATGTTTCTAATGCCTCAAGAAGTGTCTTACTTCTGCTCCAATGTCGGCTTGACCTTCTAGTCGTGGTAGGTATATAGTTTATTGTGATGCTTCTAGAATTGGTCTCGAATGTGTACTCATGCAACAAGGTAGAGGCATAGCTTATGCATCTCACTAGTTTAAAAACCATGAAATGAATTATCCTGCACACAATCTAAAAATGGTAGCAGTGGTTTTGCGCTAAAAATATGTCAACACTATCTATATAGTAAGACTTATGAAATCTACACAAATCATAAGCCTGAAGTACATCTTTGAGCAAAGCGACATAAATTCCAGGCAACGCTGGTCGATGGAATTGGTGAAAGACTATGACTTCTTAATTCTTTACAACCCAGGCAAGGCTAACATTGTGATAGATGCCATAAGTAGGAAATTAGCAAGAAGCCTCACTCATATGAGCATTGAGAAAAGGCTAATGGTTTAAGAATTACAAGTAGTAGAGCTTGGTGATGTCTAACTCCAAATAGTAGAACCAGGGATATTTGTGGCACATGTACAGGTTCAGTTTCCTTTAAGTGACCAAATAGTAAAGGCCTAAATGTAAAATGTGCATCTGACAAAACTAATGGGAAGATTAGATAAAATAAAATAAAATTCTGATCTCGCAATGAATGATAAATGAATTTTGAACTTAGTATGGGTTCCTAAGGTATACAGATTGAGACAACAACTAATGCAATTGGCTCATTCATCATCCTATACTATGCATCCAGAAAGCAACAAGATGTACCAAGACTTGAGAATAGGTTACTAATGGAAAGATATGAAGAAGGATATAGCATATTCTCATTGTCCTACTTACCAACAAGTAAAGGTTGAACACCAGAAGCCTACTGGATTGCATCAAAATTTAAAAATTCCTAAGTGGGTAAGGGAAATAATTACTATGGATTTCCTCACTGAGCTGCTAAAGACTACCAGGGGTATGATTATATATATGTAATCATTGATCAACTCACTAAGAGTGTGCACTTCTTTCCAGTCAAGATACACTTAATTGTACTTGGATCAGATTGTATCACTTCATGGAATTCCCTTGTCCATTATATTTGATAGAGGTACATAGTTCACTACTCGATTTTGGAGATCTTTCTAAAAGGCCTTAGGATCACAACTTTATTTTAGTATAGCTTTTCGCTTTAAAATGGATAGCCAGTTTGAGAGAACAATCCAAGTCCAAGAAGATATGCTTTGAGCATGTGTCTTGGAGTTTGTAGGAAGCTAGGAATGGTACTTGCCACTAATTGAATTTGCTTTCAATACCAACTATCATTCTTTAACTTAAATCCCTCAATTCAAAGCCCTATGTGGTAAAAAAAATGCAGATCCTCGATTCACTATTTTAAAGTGGGTGAAGTAAACTTGTTAAGCCTAAACTTGATTTATAATGCAAATAAGCTCATTAGATAAAAATTAGTGACTGCTCCAAGCCACTAGAAATCTTATGCAAACAAAAGGAGAAGAGAATTGGAGTTCCAAGTGGATGATTGAGTTTTTCTAGAAGTATCTCCTATGAAAAGAGTAATGAGATTTGGAAAAAAGGGGAAGTTAAGCCCACGATTCATCAGCTCATTCAAAATTGTAGAAAGGATTGAGTTAGTAGCATACAAAATAAATTACCTCTAAAACTAGAAGTCATTCATCCAGTGATTCATGTACCCATGTTAAAGAAGTATGTTTCGGACCTGACTCACATACTCTCAACTATTGAAGTTTAGTTTGATAGTAATTTAAGGTATGAAGAGCAGCGTATCACCATTGTGAATTAACAAGTTAGAAAACTCCATTCTAAGGAACATATATTGATAAAGGTGTTATGGAAAAATCATGACAAGGAACAAGTGACATGGGAACCCAAGGCTCTTATGAGGGATAAAAACCTTTACCTCTTTAAGTAATCAAATGGTATGTTCCGCCTGAATTCTTTTAGTCCAATTAGAATTTTACCTCTAAGAATGTCTTAAAGCATCTAATTTTTATTTCGTGGAAGAGAATTCAAGGACGAATTCTTTTAAAGTGGGAAAATTTTGTAATGTATGATTTGATTAATTCTTAATAAGCATTTTTATGTTTTTATAATATAATGTTCTTTCCTCCAAGTAAAAAGGAAAAAAAATGATTTCTATTTCTACATTTGGCAAATACATATGATATGCCAAAGCATAATATATATATATATATAGTTAAGATAATGATAATTAAGAAAGTGCACAATTTCAAATTTCATTTTTATGATTTAATCTTATATATATATGCACAATTAAAATATAATGCTTCATATTTCTCTATTTAAAATTTCTAAAATTTCACAATTTTCCTTCACCGGATAAACTTTCTTTAATTCACAAAATAAGCTTTAATCTATTTCACTAAACTATTGTCTAAAGGGTTGATATTTCTCTCTTTCAAAATAAACTCAAAACAATATAATTTTAAGTCCATTTTGCATTTCCTTTAGTGAAATCCCAAATTGAGTTGCAAATCCCTCTGTGTTAAATAGTGAACCAATGAGCTCTTTGAGCTGCTCTTCTTTCAACAACTGTTTTCCCTCCATTGGCCAACCACTACTAGTCATTATTTGACCGCTGTTCTTTGCCACCACCTTGCTTAAAGTCTTCTAGCCATAAAAGATAGAAGATTGTAGTTGGTCATTGACCAAATGCCCTGTTTTGAGCCATTTTTCCTTCAACTCTAGTAGCTAATTGTGAACTCCTTTCAGTTGAGTTTTTCATCCCTTAAGCCAAGTAAGTGACTCAATGTCACTTAGGAGTTTAATTGTTAAGATTTTGTAGGATGCTCTATGATAACGGTTGAAAAACCTAATCCCATTTCTATCAAATTCATGTAATTTGATTTACCTAACTAAACTCTTGAAGCCAAACAAAGGTTAGAGAAGAAATTTTAATTATCCCCACAGGTTATAAAAGAAAGCCCTCAGGTAAGTGCTTTTAGAGTAGTTCTTCCAGGATTAGAAATTCTTATTATAGAATAGAATAAATTGTTTTACCTAAGTAATTTTGGAGTGATTTAGTAGCTAACATAGTGATATATTTAATTTTTCCTAGATTGAGAGAGAGAGAGAGAGAGAGAGAGAGAGTTGATAGTATCTTAGCACTCTACTTTAGGAAGGGAATTTCAAGAAGTCGCTAAGGAGAGTAAATAACTCATTTTTTCTATGATAATGTTTAATGTTATTGTGCCTTAGTTAGATGTAAAATTAAATTTTGGTGCATTATTTTGTGATTTGATTTGTTAAAGTAGATGAATGACCATGTTGGAATTGTGATGTATGTGGAACTTATGGTTTGTGTGTTTCCCTGTATTGTAAAAATAAGTGAAGTGTTATATTAGCCTTTGATAACACCATGTGTACATAGACCTACATGTACTAGAAGTGGTTGTTGGTTGTGAGAGGGTAATGTATTTATGAATTGTTGCAAGTTACTTGCAGTGTGCTTTGAATTGGAAAGTTAAATCCATGACCAAGTTTCTTTAGGGGACTTTTATTTGCACTTGAAAAATTAAACTTGAATGGCCATTAAATTGATTGAGGGACAAAGGGAGCTAAATTGATGAATAGATGAGATGATTGGAGCATTGTAATTGAATTAAAAATAAATGTAAAGTAAGTTGCATAAAGAAACTTATTAAATTCCAACCTTCAACATGTATAAAATGTTCATAGTTGATTGGAAATTTCCAAAGGCCTTTATTTGTTGATTACTTGAATTGTATGTGAATTCTTATTGTTAGGTTGAAAATTGTCAAGAGCTTCTATTTGATTGATTGGGAGTGAGTGTAGAATGCATTGTGTGGATGAAATAGCCAAATGTCCTTCTTTTTGCTTGACATTAAAATGTGGAAATCTCTTGAATAATTGGAACTGACAAAGTTCTACTTGCAAAATGCTTGAAGTTGTAAATGTGATGGCTTCTCATATTTGTTGCCTCCACTTGAATTTATAGGTAAAATATGATTGTTCCTCACATCTAGTGATTTGTTTGTTATCATATAAGTTCATACCCGATTACCTACCTTGTTCATATTTGGAACAAAGAAACAAAATAAGAACTATTTTTGATAAAATGGTAAGTGAAAGTGGACCAAATAAGTTCCATATGGTGCAAACACCATAAATGTTAATTATTCTTTTCGCAATAATTAGTGAGTCATTTATTTACTGGTTTTTTTGAAACTTACTATGTTTTAGTTAAAACTTTCTCCAAAGCTCCTTGTAGCATCTAGCTCCGCTGCCCAACCATTTGTAGGATTAGAGTGGACTACTTGATTAAATAGCCCAAGTTGCTAGGAAATGAAGACATGACATTTTGGGTTAATTATTTTGGTAATTGAAATATACCCATATTTGCATATGTAAACAGTGATATTGTTTACCCAAATGGTGTCTATTGTGTCTATGAGTGATTGTTGTTGCATTATAAGTTATGAAAAAGGGTGTGTGGCCCTATTTGTATACAGGTACCTTTGGGAAAGATCAGAAAAATAGAAAAGATTCTATTTAAATTTCTATAAAAATCTTTTGAAATTATGTATGAAAGTATCTACATTTTGTTGGAAAATTGATGTTGTCCTTTTTAGTATATTGAAAAAGTATCATTTTAATTATTTTAAGTTAATACAAGAACATAATGATTGAAGGCTGATGGAAAGTCATTCCTACATGACTTTCTACGCAAGTCACACCTCTGGGTTAAGGTGTGACATTCAAATTGTCATTTTGTATATAAGCATGATAGAATATAGCCACCATGATTTAATTGGAAAGAGGAAAACATAGAGAGACACAATATAACAATCAATGTTACAAATCTGTTTGTAATAATAATTCAATATGTACAAGCCACAGACATCAAAGTTTTGGTAGTTAATTGCAATATGAAACATGAACGACTAACATGCAAAATAAAAAATTGATAAAATGTTTGTTGCCAGAGAGTGATCACATTTAGCTCCTTTTTAGCAGCAATATCATGATCTATTAGTAGCTTTCTTACCCTCTTAACTAGATCACACTCCTACATTCAAATTGACCATGAAAGAAGGGAGAAGGTAAATCACAACCAAAAGCTAGTAGACATGTATGACTATGATAATATGACATCACAAATTAAAAAGGGAGGGGACTTAGAAGAATGAAGCCTGGGGTTTCCATTGTTACAATGCATATAGTGAATAATACAAACCTCATAAATTTCTATGAGATCTTTCTTGCTTTAGTCTCATCTTGTATTCAACAAGAAGATGATTTGCGCAAGTCAGTTATGTTACAAATATAATTAGAAATCACTTGAACCTCAACACCAATTTCTTTCAATAAATATAAAAAGGTTTAACAACTTTTTAATCATGCTTAGAGGAATGATTCTTCACTTAGAAAGATATGTTAATTAATTAAAACAATTAGAGAATGAATATATGAGAGATTTTATGAGTTTGAACTCATAGAAAAGTTTTTGTGCTTATTGGATACAAAAAAGGAAGCATAAGGTTAAAGGGTGTGGGCTCTTTTGGCCAAAAAGGCTACACAGCCATCCATTAGATAAGTGGATAGCATAAGCAAGGGAAACCCTAACTTGTGTCTCTCTTTATGTCATCTCACTTTAGCATCTCCTTTTTCCATTCAAACACCAATTCTACTTTAGTGAGTTTGTGATTCCTTAGAAAACTAGTACCTCTTAAGATGGGTGATTGTTTTTCCTAATCTATCTATTACATGAACTTGATAGAAGCTTTAAATCAAATTGGTTCATGTGAATCACTGTTGCCATTAGGGATCAAATTTAAAGGAGCTGTCTGAGGACTATTCAAGAGACTAGATAGTGGAGCTGGTTACAGAGTTTGTGGAATTATTTGAAGATTAAATCCATATTTGACTAAGGATTTTGAAAACAACTCTCAAGTAGATATAATGTAAACTGTTGATTTAAATTTTAGCTTACTTATAAATTAATTTGTAAACAACATGATCTGGATTTGGAAAAAATTTTATATTTCACTACATATACTTAATGCTTATAATCAATATATTTAATGTCTTTCGATCTATTTTTCGCAACAAATATATCATCAATTTTATGCTTAATGGACAAAATGATGTCAACTTTACCTCCTTGAAAAACCATTGTCATTAAAAATCTGTTTAATCACTCAAATCCAGCTCTAGGAGCTTCTTTGAGACTATAAAGTGCCTTTTTCAGCTTTCCAACATGATTAGGAAAGAAGTAACTCTTAAAACCCAAAGATTGTTTAGCATAAATGCCAGGTCCCTAATCAAGTAGTATAAAGATTTAAAGAGTGGTAGACAATTTATAAGGCAGAATTCAAATCAGATCTTGCCCTTATCTCGTTGGAGATTGGTATACACTTGTATCTTGATTTATATCACTTGTAATTTTCAT
>JANHAO010029895.1:0-10273 GCA_026873985.1 Saraca asoca | reverse complement strand
AATGATTAATGAATCCTCTACTAGATAAGCACCTAGCATTTGGTTGATTAAGGTTAAACAAACTAAGCATCCAATTAAGCTAAAATCATCCTAAGAAATTTGGACTCAGCCAAGTAAACAACCCATCAAAAGCTTGATGCATTGCTTATTTTTGCCATCCTCTTCTACAAGTGATCATTGAGCGATAATCATATTAACATCCAAATCAAATGAAGCCATTTAATTCAGAACTATCAACAAAACAAAGATGAAAGGAGAAGAAATGACTAACAATTAGGTTGCAAAGTGAAAGAGGAAGATCTTAACATTAATCATCAAGTTGTCAATTCTTTGGACTAATTACAAAGTGTTTAGCCTTCCATGAATGGAAGACATGAAAATTGTAGAGAAAAAAAGAAAGAACAACCTGCCACTCTCCTCTCCAAACTCTCTTCAAAACTCTCTTTTTTAAAAGTGCTGAACCGAAAAAAGGAGCTAGCTGTTGGTTGGTGGAGTAGGAGCAATGATGAAGGATTGATGTAGTCTCTTTTGCTTGCTGCCATTTTCTGCTACTCCTTCTTTTGCATGAATGTGCATTTGCAGACTGCTTCTTTAGTTTTTTTACTTAACTCACTGACTTAAATCTGATTGAGTGTGGAGCTGGTGCAAGGAATAGCCATTGAGCCTAAGTTTTATGTCATTTGTGGCTTAAAAATTAAATTCTACAGAGGCCCATCTCATTAGTATTCTGCCTCTATTTTGTAGCTCAATTTGCACACCCAAAATGATATATTTAGGTCTAGAAGTCTTCATAAGAATTGTAGCCTTTTTTAACTTCCATTTGGGCTTCGTTTGACCTCATTTAGACTTCTACAACCCTAGATATTGCTTGACGAATGCTCAAGGCCAGGCTACCCGAGACAGAACTGAGACAGCACTCTGGTTTTAGTTTGAGCTCCAATTTCAGATATCCAATCATGAGATTTAGCCTTCGATCTTCATGAAAGTTGTAGAGCTATGTCTTATCCTTCCTATAAGATAAGAATCACATTAATTGGATAATCGTAGCTCAAGTTATAGTTAAAATATAGAAAATGCTAAAAAGGCCAAATAATGCAGTATTTTTTATAATAATTTCAATTGATGCAACATCATGAATATGTAATAACACAGCTGAAATAAGTCAATTTTCACCTTAAAAAGCTTAGTGAGAGGACAATTAAATGAGTAAAATATTTTGTTATCAGTTTCCTTCACTTCTTGAATGTTTTCCAAGGTCACATGCTCTTCAAATCAATCTATATTTACAACAACTAGTAAAGTGAAACAATGTACATTAATGTAAATGCATAAATGCAGACTTAACGCATGCAATAACTAAGTTTCCAAACTAGGTCTTCAATCTCCAGGCTGGTTGGTTCAACCTAGAAGTTAAGTTGAAATTGTAGAGTCTAATATCCTAGAAATAAAATGTTTAAAAAAAGAAAAAGAATGGGTTTCATTGAAATTTTGTAAATGAATTATCCACTAGAAAATATAAGTATTAAAAAATAGATATTCTAAGTAGTACAATAAAATTCTATTTTCAAATAGATGGAAACCTCAATTATTTCATTTTCAAATGACATTAAAGAAATGCACACCAAATTCATTCAGACCCTATTCATCACATTACAGTAATTCATGAAAATTTATTTTTAATGTTCATTCACAATCAGAATCGTAAATTTGCTCTCTATCATTCAATATTCAAATATAGTTAGGATCCATCTGAGACTCTTAAAGTAACTTATTAGCTTTGTTATTCCATTTTTTTTTCTCATTTCATTTCATTCCATTTCTTCTTCATAACACTTTATCTTTCTACCATATTAACTTTCCCATTATCTCTCCATCATATTAATGGCCATATCATATTATTACAAAGTACACATATAGGTTACTTGAAGAATCTATTCAAGGATCTTTTCTTTCCATGCAAGTTACAATATATAAAAGAATGGTTTCAATCAAATGAGTAAACACAATCACAAAACACATTCACTTCAAAATCATAAATACAAACACTTGAGCTACTCGACCAACACAGTTATACCTAAGCCTTTTGACCAGCACACACATACACAAGTCTTTTGGCTAGCACACATATATACAAGCCTTTTGGCCAACACACATATACTCAAGCCTTTCACCTAGCACACATATACCAATAGATGGTACCCTTCCATTAGCTAAAATATACCATTCAAAGAACTTGTTTTTCTAGATTACATCTCACACACATAATGCCAACCTTAATCATGTACTACTAACATTTACACAATTACATAAGTACACACTTACCGCATTACCTCTTTAATAGATTTCACAATCACACAGCTTGACTGATCGGAGCCACGAACCAAGAGTAACATCCAAGCCTACCACTCATTCTTAATAAACATTGTATATAAATTCAATTAAAAATCATTTAAAAACTTTACATTCTTTTTTTTTTAGGTGAAGGGTTGTAGTTTAGAGTTTTTTTTTTTTAAGAGGTTATTTTGTCCTTGCTCATTCTAAAGAATAATTTCCACTCTAACAAACAAAGATAGACAATTCAAGTACCTATAGCCCATTTTACCTTTACTATTGGAAAGTCAAGTAATTTCATAGTATCATCACATCATTAGCATACATAATTTACATAGAGTTGGAGATTTATCTCCTGAAGCTCAACTTTAACTAAACACATAATTTAAGGCAATGCATTCAAAGAATTCAACTGGCTTAACAATAATTCAGGTTCAATTAATCTAACAACAAGTTAAAGTTCAACTCAACAAAGATTTATACTCAAACAAGCTTTTAATCTAAATGAATACTAATTCAAATGTAGTGAAGTTTGGAAATTTCAAGGCTTATAATAATTTATGTGCAAGAAATAAATTATTCACATAAAAGGATTTGGCAATTTAAATCAGTTCAAAGGGTTCAATAAGAAATTCCAAGTTCATAGGAAAAATTAATTTAAAGTATAGTTTATGTGGAGAAAAGGTGAATTATTCACTCTTCAGTTTAAGCTCATGGAGCTTAAATTTGAAGCTTTTCTGATTAGATGTGTTCACAACTTTCCATTCTTCTTTCTAGTTTCGAGATTAAGTTGTCAAATACTTAGGGTCCAAGAACTTAAGAGCCTACTTATATGAAACCAATCTTTAATTACAATTTATAACATATATTTCATTCCTAACTTGGCTTGAAACTAAAATAATTTGTTCACAATTCTTTTTACCAAAAGCCCAATACTTAACGTAAAGCTATAGAACCACAATTCTAACCTAAAATTTTTATTGACTTAGTCATAAACCTAGTTGGCTAAACCAAACTAGCCTTGGTAGATTTTTACTTATAATTAGCCTAAAGAAGCCTCCCACTTATCCCAACTCATCTAAGACCAAAAAGATACTAAAACAACTTCAACATTATTTTGAGACTAATCCTACAAAGCACTTAAATTCCCCAATAAAAGTGACTCAAAGTTCCCTAATTTTAATTATTCTAAAACATATAACTTTTCCTAATTAACTAATTTAATGTTCAATATGAATCAATCTTACCCAAGTTGGTTTAACTATAATCTAGTTTAAGATAAGATAGATTAAGACTTTTGGAGCAATATAAATATGCAAGTTTCTTTTTTCTTTAAACACTAATTAAGAATTTGCTTGCAAAAAAAATTTACTATATGTGTAACATTTGCTTGAACCTAAATTTCCCTCAACTACTTTTCCCTACTTTTAATTCTTGAATAATAACCTGGTTAGTTCTTACAAAAATCCATCATTTTGCCTACCGAAATTATTTAACTGGTTATCATAAGTCCTAATTCTTGTAAATCAATTTCATCTACAATTATAACTAAACTAACTATGTCATTTAAAATCAACATCACTATAAAAAAAAGGGCAAGAATTTTACCTCAAGAGTAATTCATTTGGGTCACTCAAGGAAGAAGACCAAACCCAGTTGGGTTTCAACCCCACTTGTAGCCAACAGCCTTTCATAGCAGCAAGCATTCAATTGGCAATGAGATCGAACTAACTTGATGGTGAAGCCCGATTAATGGCTAGTCAGTGCTGAAGCAAGATTCCAACAAACATGATTTATGGCTTGAGGTTAGGCTGACACAAGGTTAGATCGCAACTCCCTCCGCAACTAAGCTCATAGCTGAACCTCAAACATGACAAATGAAACCACAAGCAAGCCATAAAACTCTGGCTTGGCTCACTTATACTGCTCCATTTCAACCAAAAATAAGGGAGAGAAGCTGTTTGCAATAATCATCTAAAATGATGGAGCTAGCACATCTTAATTGGTGGAAAAGAAGAAATAAAGCTCAAAGAGACTTGGAGTAAGCTGAGCTCCTCAAGAAAAAAAAATGAAGGAAGGACCCGAAGATGGTGAAGAAAAAAAAAGTTGGGGTTCCAAAAATTTAAGGAGATAGGGAAAGTGTTATGTAGAGATAGAGTTTGAGGGTTTTAAATGGAAAGAAAAATTTTTAATCATATAAATATTTTAAATACTCATATTTATGTACTAAAAATTATTATAGCAATAAATAAAGCTTAACTTAATTAGTTCTATTTATTATACTATTCAGTATCCAAACTTTAGTTTATAAAAAATCAATATAATAATAATAATAATAATAATAATAATAATAATAATCATAATCATAATTCAAGTATCCAATAAAATTATTCAAACACATCTTTTTTTGAAATTTTTGAAATTCTAATCTCATTTATTAAAGAACACCAAATATTATATATAAAGATTTTTTTTGATATAATTGTCCCAAGCATTACACATGCATAGCTAGAAGTGCTAAACGGACCGCCGGTCCGCAGACCTTGTGGACCAGTTCGCATTTTTTTGCGGACTGGATCAAGCAAAAATTAATCCGTTTAAATGGGGGCCTAAACGGACTAAGCCCGTTTAGGCCCGCATTTATGTGAACCAAGTCCGATCTGCACGAACTGGATAATTTGGCATTAAATTAGCTTAAAATCCGCGGACCATGCAGATCGGTCTGTATTTTTTTGCATACTGGACCAGGTAAAAGTTAGTCCGTTTAAATGCGGGCCTAAACGGACTTAGTCCATTTAGGCCCGCATCCATGCGGACCAAGTTCAGTCAGCGTGGACCGGTCCGTTTAGCACCCCTATGCATAGCTTTGCCACACACCGCCAGCCCTAGCTTTGGCATCAAATCTTTGACGGCTTATTAAGTATGATGCATCTTTTATACTTTTAATGGCTTCAACTCTATTCTATATTTAATTTGATTTTTTTTGTGCTTGGCTAATTGTGCATTTTGTTTGTCTGTTATTATCTGTATTATGCAATTTGTCCTTCTATATTTATTTGAGTTTTGCTCTAAAGAATGAAAATACATATTATTTTTTTATTTGTTTATGGAAATTGATTATTGCATCTATTCAATTGCTTGATTTCTCTATGGTAATATGATTATTTCATCTAATTTTTTTGGTTTACTAATTTTGTAGATTATAATCTTTGAAAAAACATTCTAACAAAAAAAAATAGAACAATAGGAAGAAAGAATGAAATTTTATGTGATAAAGATTAAGAGAAAATTGCTTACAATAAGCACTACAATAAACAAGATCAGCAAATTAGATTAATTCAATTTGTCATATAATATAATTTGTATGCATTGTTTATTAATTGATGGCTAAAAGTGTTTTTTTTTTTTCAAAATTAGAAAAGTTGAAGAATGAAAAGTGAACAACAAGATGAAATAATTACCCAATAGTTATTTTATATATTGTACAAATAACAAGAATACATGTATGTACAAATTTATTTGTGAATACATGATGAAAAGTATAACCCAATAGTTTAGACCTTCCCTTGGTTTAAATAAGTCAATACTTGATACATGCATGGAAGCAATTTGTTTTAATGGAATGGTCTAAGCCAATTATTGTATACTGTAAAATAATCACCTTATGTTGTGCATTGTATCATATTGTGGCTATTATAGTATAGCTAAACTATTATTACAAGTCTTTTAAGAAGGGTGACAAGTTAACATGTACGTCATTCTAAGTTCAAATTTAGGCCAATAAAAATAAAATATCCAAAAACAAATTGATGTCATTGATCTTACAATATTCTCAATTTGAATTTTTGTAATTTGTTTTTCTATAATGAAAAATTAGTTAAGTTATGATTTTTTTTTATAATCTGAAGAATAGCTTTTGATCTTCAACTTAAAATTTTATGATTTGATTTTGTAACTAGTCAATTCTATATTTAAATTTTTTTTGCTACAAAATGAACCTAAAAAAATTATATATAGAACTTATCAATTATAAAAGGGCTATCAAGTAATGGAATTTTACATTGATGTACATTTTAGGAAAAGAAGAAAATATTAAATTATAAATTTAGTGAACTATTATAATAAAAAAAATCATATATTCATAGTACTTTCATACAATACTTTATGAAAAGTTTACATAAAGACTTTGTGTAAAATAAATGAGAACAATCATTGTGTATTTGATAGACAAAATAAGTAGGTTTTATTCATCAATTAGATAGAATTTATTTTTGTAAACTACAAAATAATCACAATGATGCACTGCATTTAAATAATTAATTACTTTGCAGCAACTATCAATAAAAGTTAAGGCTAATTTTTATCTTATGTTGATTTATATTTTTCCAAGATTCAATTATGAACAGTTGTATGTTGCTATTTAATGCCCAAAATGTTCTCTTTTTATAAACTTTAGAATATTTAGAATTCTATGTAAAATGCCTATAAAATGTATATTTTTTTAGGAGATTTAAGCATGCCCTAAATTAAGTTGAAATAGGATAAAATATATATCTTCCATGACTATATTTTTAATATCCTAAGTCTTAAACTTACATGCTTTATTATTATTCTATTTATTTTATCATTGTAAATTCCTTCTATTGCCATCAATTCCCAAAACCCAACCTTGATTCCATTTAGTTTTCTTTGCTTGGGCAAACCAGAGAGCTTTATAAAGAGAGAGAGAAAGTCAAAATTCCAGCCTCCACCATCTGCCTCTTGTTAGCGAAGTTAGGGCTTAGCTGGTCAAATCCAATTTCTTACTGCATCAAGCCGACGTTTTGTTCTTTTTCCCTTATTAGTGCCAAGTTCATCATTGCCAATGGGACTCCTATTTAGTTGCCATTCTTACCCTATTGTGGCACAGCTAACCAATAAGATCGAATAAAAAAAAGGTTGTAGATCCTTGCTTGACCTGGCACCCTTGTGTGCTTTTAGGTATGTAATTTTTACTACCTAATTATGGATTAATTTTGGGTAGTAATTATGATTATGAATTTTAAGTAAATTAAAGTTAGAAAAGTAGATTGAATAATTTTTGTCTAAACTTAATTAGCAACTAATTTCTATGGACTTTAGGTTTTAAGTGTAAAATAGGTAGAGAAAAGAAAGATTGTTAGGATTAGATAAATTGGGGATTTGAGACTTATAGAAGTATTATTGAATTATGGAATTTATATAATGCTAGTAGCTAAAGTTAGGTTACTTGATTTGCATGTAAATATTAGAAACTATGTGACATATCGAAATGAAAGGATCAAATGCTAACTTCATAATGGGAATTTGGGGTTAAAAAAGTTTGGCCCTATTAAGGTGAATGAGTAGTTTACTCTTCATTTGATATATCTTATGTACAAAGCATGATTTTGGTTTTCTTTTCCTCTAAACTTGAAAATCTTGTTGTCCAGTAATTTCATACTAATAAGAAAATTACTCTTTATTTATACTAATGGTGAAATTGTATTTTGAAGTATATTGTCTAAATATTATTTACAGGAAATGTTTGTTTCGTATGATGAAACTTGAAAAACCATGAAACTAAAGAAAATGGTGTTTAGAATTCTAAAAAGTATTTCATGAAATTCAAAATGGAGTTACCAAGTATAAGAATTGGGAAATGCTGATAGTTGAAATATTTTCTTTGGATAAGCCTTGTTTTATAAAATGATATGTTTGGCAATTTAATGTGAGTTTACAAATTGTTCAACCTTTAGGGAATTCCTTTAGTTAACCTTAAGTGTACTTGGTACCATAAAAGTCATGGCCATTTAACATGATAGAAGAATGAGAAGAGCTTAATATAGTGGAGAGATAAAGTAAATGAGGAGGTAAATTGTTCATTAAAAGGTAGGTTGTCTAGAGAAAATCATCAAGAGATCCTACTACAAAGTGACATTTATTTATATTTTGAGTATGTTAAAGTTTGCTTAGCTTGAACTTATATACATTTATTGGAGTTATATAGATATCCTTATTTTTCTCAATCTTTTAATTTTTATGGATTTTTATAAATGAATAAGACATTATGCATATAAATGTTGCATACCTAAATGCCTGGTTTTCATAACCATAATGAATAAGTATGTAAAATTTTATTACGTGTTGGAAGATTGATACTTCTATTTTGTTTTTAAAGTATGTTGGAAAGATTTGTAAGTTATAGGTATGATATTTCAATTTGTGAAAATTATATATATATATAATTTTTTACTAAGGACATATACAAATTGTATATGAAAGGTTATTTTTGAATTATTTCTTACATGATCATGATTATGAGTAAACGACTCGCTTATTAGATTTTCTTTGAAACTCATTATGTTTTCTTTGGAAAAAAAATGTTTTAAGTTTCAAGTTGATCGCTCTGTTGAAGATTGAAGATTAAAGTTTGGAAGGATATTTTGAGGCCAAAAATTGTTGTATCTTAATCTGTCAGATGTTGTGTTTGTGTATACATGTGTACATTTTCTGTGTTTAATTGATGAGTCATGATTGTTGATATGAACAAGTTACAATGTGGGCATGTGTCCCTAGCAAACATTCAATAAACAGAGGAAACTTTGTCAATTTTATTTTGCAAAATCTTTTGAAGTTTTCAAGTAAAGGCATTTAGGAAATCTTTGAGTAAATGTTTCATTTTGCCTTAAGTTGTGTAATTGTGTAAAGTGAGACTTGTAGAAATATATTGCTAAGTGTTCTCTTATGGCAATCACTCTCCAAAATTGGGAGTGTGACATGCTACTTCACAAATCATTATCAAAAGTAGATTAAAAATTTTGATATTAGGTGAAGATGAAAAAGTTTCCAACAAGACAACTAAAGTGTGCGATATATTTAATTGATATCAATGTGATTATGGCTTTAAAGCATCCATACTTAGACTCTATTATGTAATAACAACACCTACAATGGTTTATAGTAAAGAATAATTCTATTTCCACATCCAAAATTGAATTGGTAATATCATATCCTCTATCAATTGGGATGCGGAGTTTATAGTAAAATTCAATTTCTTTATTAGAAAATGTGAAAGTTAAAGTAAAAAATAAGATATGAAAATAGCAAAACTATGCTGCAAATGTACAATGAGTTTGTTTCAATGTTGTAAAAATAATGTATGCTATTGGGTCAACATCTCGTGCACAGCATTGGTGTGTATCTAGTATAATATAATTTGTATGCATTATTTAATAATTTATGACTAGAAAGTGTTTTTTTTTTTTTCAAAATTAGAAAAGTTGAAAAGTGAAAAGTGAACAATAAACAATGAAAATCAAGCATTGTTCAAGTTTTTTCAAAAGTAAAACATTTCAACTCATTTTTTTTTAATGCTTTGTTTGAGATTGAAAAGGTGGATAGATTCTAAGTTTGATGATTGATTGACTTTTTATCAGTAGCATGTTGAGGAGTAAGGGATGTTATCTATCATTATGTTGTATGTTTTAGTTATTACTTTTCAAGCTGAAAAACGCTGAGTTTTATGCATTTTCCCGTCTACGTGTATGATTTTTTTTTTTTTTGTAGTAACAAAGGTGTAAGAGGCAAGGGTAAAAAAAACGGCAGCCCATGGGTCAACCCATCCCACTCAAGGGTTGGGATGACCTTTTAATTTCCAGCCCGTTTTGGAACATGGGCTTATATAGGCTGACTTATATGAGCCCAAACGGCATAGGTTTGGCCTGTTTTGGCCTAGCCCGTCGGTTTTACCTCGTCACCCTAAGCCTTACTCTTGCAACGAGCAGCTTCTCCATTGTGGACTTGTTGCCTCGCTATTTTGCTGTGTCCTTCCCTTTCAACTCAATAGAGTTCTATTTGCTTTGGAACAATGCTACGCAGAAACATCCGTTTGAGGAGAGAGTATTTGTACAGGAAGAGCTTAGAAGGAAAAGAGCGTTTGCTC
>JANHAO010029894.1:0-10278 GCA_026873985.1 Saraca asoca | reverse complement strand
TTATCTAATATATATAATAATTTTATATTAAATAATTACATCACCAAACATAATATAGTATTATGTTATACAATACAATATCTTACGCAATGTCATATCAAACACTGTATAGTATTAAAATTTTATCAGGCCTTATACTATCAGATCTTATCCTATCAGGCCTTATATTATCAGGCCTTATCTTATACAGTGTACCAAACATGCCCTTAGCTCTTAAACAAAGCCATACCTTTATTGTGTTACTGTCACAAAGATAATTCCTAATAATCCTGGAACTATGATGCAACCGCAATTTAGACAAAAGAAAACAATAAACTAGCTATTGCCACTCTTTTTCACTCTTAAATCATTTTTCTCTCTCCCTCCCTCCCTCTCTCTCTCTCTCTCTCATTTTTTTTCTTTCTTTAATTTCTCGTTTCTTCTCTCTATATTCTTTTGTTTATGTCCTCTCTCTCTATAATTTCTCTTTTCTTAGATCTTTTAGTGTCTCCCATCTATTTTTTTTTTTTTGTCCTTTTAACTTAGATATTTTCTCTAATTATAATTCGACAAGGATAAACACTCTTTCTAATAATAATTATCTTCAACTTTTGTTTCTTTTTTAAAAGATAAAACATAATAATAAACATATAAAATAAAAATTATAATATACTTTTTACGATTTTTTTGTTAAAACAAAATCAATACTTTTTTTTATATATTTTTAGATGTAATTAAATCTTAACCTAACAATGCAAAATATAGAAGGTAATTTTAAAAAAGATAATAATAAAATAAAGGATAAATCTTAACTTAACAATGCAAAATATTTAGATAAATAAAAAGATAACAATAAAATAAAAAAAAGTCTTAACAAAATCTTAAATTTAGATAAATTTTTTTATCGAGAAATGTAAAATAATGAGAATAAATGATAAAAAATTAAAAATAATGATAACTAATCTTATTCAAATAAAATTAAATGATAAATATCAAATGAAATTAAAAAATAAAATAAAAAATTATATTTTCAATATGAAATGAAAACAAAAAAAAAAAGGATTACTATCAATTTAAATAATTTTTAAAATAAAAAGATGAAATGCATGTTTTTGTATTTTTTATGTTATATATAATTTTAATATTTTCAAATTGATCCGGAAAAAATATGGTGTTCACGTTCACTTGTTTTTCAAGTATGTTATGGACCTATCATTAAACCTAGCATTATCCACAATAACAGTAAACAACTTCTTTATACCTACTCATTCAAGTATTGGTAAAGTTGTTTTCCTATAGTTTATCCCTCTTGATTTGGTGTAAGGCAAAAAGTAATTATCCTTTTTTGCAACTTCCAATTATTATCTATGAAATTAATTATCAATACCATGTAATTAAGATTTAGTATGTTTGTCCAACAATAAATAGTTATGCAAGCCCTAACACAATCAGACTTTAACAAGGCCTTTAACCTAACTTTTTCTTCTAAATAAATCTTCACGCAATATTTTTTTATAGTATGTTTAGATGGAACATGCAATTGAGGTTACAATCTTTTACACATGTATTTGAAGCTATACCTTTCAATTACTCTAAAAGGTTGTTCATCACAAATGACAAACACAAAAATGGCTACTTTTCTAAGTCATACAAACAAGGGGCACAACCTACTAATATTTCCTTGTCAGATTTCTTATTAAAATCAACCACTTGTTGTTTAGGGTCATTATTCAATACAAAGGGTTGCTTAGGACACTTAGAGATATAACCGAACATGTTTGAAGTGTCATATTCTTTATTATCACAAAGAAACCTAATTCCAAAATAAATACATATAGTTGTTGGTTCATTCACCTTTTTATTAGGCACTCTCTTGAAATGGTCTCATGTAATCCTCCTTTTCCTTGTGATACCAATTGTCTTGTTGGCTCAAGGCTTCCTCTTTGTGGCTCTCTTTCCATTTCTAGCACCTTTCTTACTTTGTGATATTGGTAGTGGTAGTGCACTTGGTCTAGCACCTTAAGTAGTAGGATTAGAAGGAATAACTATTGCCCCACTAACTAAAGGCTCACTAGGGTTGTCCATATAGCATTAACTACTAAAGATAATTTAATGTTAACATCACAGTTCATAGATTACATAGTTCATACATTATTTAGTTTTCACAAAAATAACAACTCAACAAAGTGAAATCAAGAGGCAATTACATTAATTCATAAATGATATATGCATTACAAATTATTCAAACCTGAAATATAAACTAAAACAATAATTTATAAAAATTAATTGCTCAATCTAAAAACATATTTGAGGCATTACAACTCCAAGTATGCATAATCCTAAACTCTAAATTTAATTATTTGCCCCTTTGCCTGTACAACTCTTTCGATGAACCATAACAATATAATTGATAACATTTTATAATATAATTAGAAGTTATAGATTAAAACAAGTATACAAAAAGGCCCTTCCTTTTATTTACAATCACAGTAACTAGATTATGTATTATTTGTTTTAGAATATCTATTGTTTGTTAGGAGCACTTGGTTCACAGTCAAAACATTTGAGAATGGAATTACAAAAGTATGTATTCTCTGTATAAATATTAGACTAAAACAAGGTATTTAAGTAAAAATTGGAAGAAAATTGAGTGATTAAATTAAGAATTTGTGTAAAACACTTAAAATTGCAAAAAAGTTTAGAGATTAAAACTAAGAATTTGTGTAAAAATTGTAGAAAAATAATGATCAAACTAAAAAAATAGGAAAAAAAATAATAAACAGTATACAAGAAAAATTGCAAAAACATAATCACTAATCAACATTCTAAACTAAGTTGATAATTCAAACATCATCAATTAAATTTCATTATTGGAAATGATAGAGTTTTGACCATAAATTGAATGATTAAAATATATCCATAGGATCTAACTAAACATTTGAATTCTAATTACATATGTAACAATTCATAAGTCACAACCTAAAAGTTATTATAATTATAGTAAAGTAAACCCTAAAAGCACTATAGTAACAATCATGTTTAGCCAAAGCCTAATTCAACTTTGTTTTCTTAAAATTAAATATGCAAATACTAATTACATTTTGTTGCTATTGAGGACTATTTTCAAACTTTGGAATTAAAACTTTCAAAAATAAAATAGAAACTCAAAGAAATCTTCAAATACAACTTTGCAATTTTCGTAAATATAACTCAAATAGATTTTTTTAAAAGAATCACATACATGACAAATCCAAAATAAAATACAATCAATATATATATATATATATATAAAATAACAAAATCATAATTTTATAATGGAAATACATTTACCTTTGAGGTTAATATACAACTAGCTTGATGATTGGTTGGCTTTTCTTCAGTAACATCAAGGTGAGGTGAGTGATACAGGATAGATTCTGACTAGTTCTCAATGCCAATGAGTAAGTTGGTAAGGTAGAATTGCATGTTCGTAAAGTAGGAAGCTTTGCTAGGGGTTTGTTTTGGGGGAAAATAGAGAAAAAAAATCAAGGAAATATAAAGGGCTTTGTATGTGAGAAAGGAGAAATATGGTAGCTAAAGGCCTAAAGCTAAATGATATCATTTAACCTCCTCCACAATTAGATTTTAGTTTATCTTGGTTAACTATCCTGACACGAACTTGACCAATAACTCAATTTCATTAAAAAAAAATCCACCTACTCCTATCAATTTACACTTCAAACTCACCTTGAATTGTTTATTTTTAATTTATAATGGTTAGTTTGCATTGGATCACCATAAATGGCCCAGGCCTGTTTCCCATAGAAGTTTTATAAAAAAAATTATTTTTTTACAAATTTTTCCAAAAAAAAATAATAATTCCATTTTACCTTTGTATCCATTGGGAAAAAATCCTTTGGAAAATATTTCCAATCAAAAAAATTTGTTAAAAAATATTTTTATAGTGATCTTCATGCCTACATTTTTTTTTGTCTTATCCCTTTTTCTTGTTTGAGTGTCTTCTTCTCTTTATTTTTGATCACCTCAAATCAATAGTTGAAACATGAATTTTTTTTATTATCATTCAAACGTGATGGTTAAGCCTAATAAAAAGAATAAAATCCTTAGTTAATTTTTTTTTATCATAATAAAAGCAAAATAGGCCACACACATCCAAATGACACTAGGATTGCACAAAAAAAGACCAACGCTAAACTTTAAACTTGAGAAAGGAAATAAAAACCTTATTTAACGAACTAAAATACTAAAAATATTTTTAGATCTTTGCATTTCATTAAAAAAATACAAATCATATTAAAATAATAATTAATTTTCTTAAAAAAGACACGAAATAGAGAAATTATTTTTTTCATTTTAAAATTATTTTCTTTAAAAGACTTCTTTTGTACTTTGAAATAATAATGAAACCACTTTAAAGCAGTTTTTTTCATATCCACAATGCGATAATTTTTGAAATAATTTCCTTTAAAATGAAATAAAATCTCATGAAATGATCTTTTTTAAGAAAATATTTTTTTGAAAACATTTAATTTTATTTTTTTGTAAAATAAAAAATCACTCAGGCAAATATGTGTTCACAATTGTTAAATTGTTGTACAAGTGAAGATTGACCAATTTGTCGATATCATTAATGGTTTAGTGGCAATTATGATTATGCAAGTAATTAAGAACGGATGAATTGGTTAATAGGAACAAATATTTTTTCTCTAAGAAACTTTTCTTTCAAAACATTTTGATGAACAATAAAACTTAAAAGACTAGGTATAAAATAATCAACTGAAAGTAAAAGCCAAAAGAGATGTAAATAGCGTTTCTAGTGATTTGAACATCAAATTCATTGCACCCTATGTCCAATTGTAGATAATTAAATTTTAGTCAAGATAAAATATTAAATATTAGAAATAATCAACCATTAATAAATTAGAAGGCAAAAATCATCCTTTAAAAATTAAATATTTATAAACTCCAAACTCTCGATTGATAGTTGAGAATAAAGTTTTGTTAGCTTTCAATCTGACAACAGCTTAATAAGAGAAGTATCAAAATTATGATAAATTGTTAACTCAAACTTGCCAAATTGTGGCCTTAGGCAAGTGATGTGTTGCCTCAATTTGTACTTTGATGAAGTTGTGATATTAGTTTAAATTGCACTTGCCAATTTGATTTCTTCAATTTTTATTGAACTTAATTGGAAGAGTTTGATCTATCATGATTTTGGTGATAGAAAATATCAATGTCTAAGAATTGGTTATTAAATTTGATGCAAATCATTCTATAGTCATGAGTTGTATGTATTTATTTTTGTGTGTGTGCTTGTCTATGTGAGTACTCTTACTATTTTAAGATATATATTTCCAATATAATGTTTAAACTAACTAAAGAGTAATTAAAAAAACCAAGTTTGTCTAGCTTAGTTGGTAGAGCTCAATGCTTCTAACCTAGTGATTATTGGTGCAAGCATTGAGGTTTGTGTTGTTTTCCAAAGAAAAAAAAATTAATGAAGAAATAAACCAATTTGAGTTGCAAATAGTCAGTGGTGTGATAAAATTCTTTATATACATAAGCTATGTTACATTGTTTATCACTTGTGAAGCTGTGTCAGTGTCTCATTATGTTGCTTTCCTCTTATTTCATTTTCTCTAAGTTTTTTGCATCCTTTTGTTTGGATTAGTAGGTTATTTTGCCTTTCTCTAATGGTTATTTTGGGTTTGATGTAGTTTTGGATAACTTAGCAACTATTTCAAAGCATAGGTATATTCTTCTACTTCCTTTTCTTTTTTCAGTGTAGTTTTAATTAAAAAAATTGGATATCTTATTTGTATTGGTATTGTTATTAGGGCCTCTATTATGTTTTTAATTACAAGTTTATGATGTTCTATAATATATCTCTCATACTCTATTTGGTTTTTCACTTTGACAATTGAGATTTAGTAAGATTCTAAACATCACCTATAATTAAAGTATACTCTACTTATTTGTCTAAGTGATTTTCTATAATTGAAGTGTTATTATCCAAGTTTGTAATTTAACATCTTTTGAACTAAAATACTTGTGAAATAATAAGTTATGTGGTATATTACAAAGGAAAATAGCTCAATTTAACATAGTTAACCTATAGTTGTATATTTTCAGCTTGAATTTTGGTCTTTTATAACCAAAGTTGTTAAATAGATTATCCATTATGTGATAAGCATGCTACTTTGAATTAACAAAGTTCTTTTGTTATTGAACATTAGTTGCCATATCCATATTTGTATGTAGTGATTCCTTTTGAAGTGATTAGATACACATCTTTTTAATTTGAATTTTTAAAAATGGGAGTTAGCATATGCATATCTATTGGAATGCTTCTTTTTAAATGTGTATGTGTGTGTCTATATATATATATATATATATTCAATTGCTAGTAAATACTTTCATTTTGTTGGTAATTATTTATGGAAAGTTTAGTGTATATTCTTTTTAAAAGTGTGTGTGTATATATCTGTTGGAATAATTCTATTGTCTATTTATTGCTATCGCAATCAACAAACTAAAAGTTAGTCCCAAATTATGGCTTTGAGAAGGTCCATCATAAGGCACTTTGTCTCTCTCAAGCATGATCATCCTTGTTTTTCTGCTTCATCCACCAAAATGTATAGTAGTTATATCTCTCAATTGATGCACACAAGCTTAGCTTTCTTTTGTTAGCTTCTTATAACTTACATAGCCTTTTTTAATGCTATAATGGGCATTTGATTTGTTTACGCGACCAATATCCATTATAGAAATGATATTTTATAGAGTTGATTTTCTAGATGGACTTGTGATGAATTGCAATCAATGATTAAGTAACTAAACCTTATTACATATAAAGGTTTTGAGACACCCTAGAGATTAAATTTTATTGTTTACTACATTTTACAAATCTACTTCTAAGTGTGTCTAGGTTGGGGTCTTTTCTTTAAACTACGTCTTTTCCAACAGGAACATCAATTAAATACCA
Source organism: Saraca asoca (assembly GCA_026873985.1). Taxonomy (NCBI): domain Eukaryota; kingdom Viridiplantae; phylum Streptophyta; class Magnoliopsida; order Fabales; family Fabaceae; genus Saraca; species Saraca asoca. Next base: position 3,314 of record JANHAO010029894.1, on the reverse strand, counting down.
TGTGTAAGAACTTTACTATGTAATAGTTTTGTGGTTTGCTAGCAAATATATTTATATATATATGATTATTTCACTATTTATCACTTAATACATGACAGTGGATGAATTGGCATAATTCAAAGAATTTGCTCTATAAAATTAATGGTTACTTATTTCCTAAGGGTAAATAGTGCTTGACTTATTTGCATAATCTATTGTTAATTGATTTAAATGGTTACACATACTAGTCTAGGTTAGTCTTTGTAGAAGGCATTGCCCCTTAATATTTAGTGAACAAATAATTACTTGTACATGAAATATGATTTGATAATTCATTACAAAGGAAAGTTAAAGGATTTTGATATCCTCGAAGAGCTTAGAAGATAGTGAAAATAAATGATAAGAATGTACAAGAAAGCTGAACTTTATAGAATAGAATAATAATAATTTGAAATCTACTTATTTTTTTTATAATGTTGCAACATAAATATGGTAGGAGCCAGAAAAAAAGTTGTCATTCCCCTGAACTTTTTAGATGCATTATGTAGTAAAGAATATGATAATATTGTTCTGATAATACATAAGAAAGGTTTTATTCATTACTCAGTAAACTTGAAATAAGACAGAAATTAACAACTAAGCTTGAATTTCCTATCAAAGAACAAGTAGAGTATTAGAAATCACGTAGAATAATTATGTGTTTGAAAAAGAACATTTCTACATTTTCAAACTTCCATCAAATTTTTAGCCTAGTCCAAGAGCTTGAAAAATAGTCAAATCACATCTTTAATTGAAAAGGATTGTGAGATTTCTAACTCTTAACAAATTTTTTTCAAAATTGAGATCATTTTAATTAGTCATAAAGAGACAAAATAGATGGAATTAAATATTATATTTAAAAATTGATGTGTTTTTAGATTATTTTGGGGATTTCTTTGGATAATATCAAATGTGTAAAAAAAAACAAAAAAAAAGTTATCCTTGCTCTGAATTACAAGAATACATCTATCGATAAGATTAAATAGGGAATAACCAAAATAAAGGATTAAAAGGACCTTAAAAATAGAATTCGAGTCAATTGAAGATTTGAAAAATGGAGACTTCTCAAAGAAAGTGATATCAATAGAGGTGAAGAAATAATTCCACGTGAATGAATAACATCTATACCCTTTTTGCAACTTAGTGTATCCCAAAAAGACATATGTGATAACTCTAACAGAGAGTTTGTTTGGATTTTAAGAAAGACCATAAACAAAACAAGTACATCCAAAAAACATAAGATGGAAGCAAATAAATGGGATTTTTAAGGAACAAAATAGTATGAGGAACTTGATTTTGTAACACTAAAGATAGCAGACAATTGATTGAATAATAGGTAGTGAGAACAACATCACCCCAAAAATGAAGAAAGACATTTGCATGCAATAAAAGTCTTCTTGTAATTTCAAGTAAATGTTGGTTCTTACATTCAACAATCCCATTTTATTGAAGGGTATGTGGATATGTAGATTGATGTAAACTACCATAAGAGTACATGAAAGAAGAAAAATGGGTAGAAAAATATTCACATGTATTGTCACTGGTGTACAAATCTTTGAACAAAAATATTTAAATATTAAAAATAATTTTGAATGATCTTTCATTAAAAATAACTAAGTGCAACTAGAACAATAGTCCATGAAAGTTACAAAATATTAAAAACCAAACTTGTAGTCACACGACTTGGATTTTACACATCTGAATGAATAATAAAAAAGGAGATTCAACTTTATCATCTATTTTCCTAGGAAATGTAGCATGAACATGCTTACCAAGCTGATAAGATTCACAATCTAAAGATTGAAGACTAGAGAAACTAGGAATCATCTTCTAGAGTTTGGACATACTTAGATAACCCAAATGATTATGAATCAACTCAGGGGGATCAACAATAGGATAAGCCACCGGAGATGTGGATTGAAGGTAATATAGTCCTTGTGATTCACACCCTATACCAATTGTTTGTCCCATGCCTTCGTCTTGTACAACAAAGGAATTGGAAAGAAAAGTATCAAAACAATTTGTGTGTGTGTGAGCTGACTTATGGAAATTAAATTGAATGGACATCTTGGCATGTAAAGAAATGAATTCAAAGGCATCTTTGAAATAGGTTTAGCCATTCTAACACCTTCAGTGGCAGTTTGAGATCCATCAACTAAAGCTATAGTGAGAAAAGAATCTAAATATTGAATATGGGTAAGGAGTGGCTGATTACCAATTATATGATTGGAAGCTCCAAAATCCAGTATCCATGGACCAATAAGTGTGAATAGGGAAAAACTAACAAATTACACCATTTGTGTAATTGGAGCAAATGATGATTAAGCTTGTTTGGATGCCTTGAATTGCTTGAATTGAAGAAATTCTTTGTAATTGGAATCATCAATAATACTTGATTTTTTATAGAACAAAGGTTCTAAATTTCTTGGGCATCCATATTTTAAAAAGGGAAAAAACACCACCTTTGTAAGAGAAGTTCCTTACCGTATGAACAGTGTCATAAATAGTGCCAAAATTATTAATTAAAAATAATTGATACTAGAGAGAATTGCAACAATGAACTGTAGTGATGTACATTACCAAAATGATGAAAGGCTAAGTTAGAATAACATATAGTTAATAGAAAAGGAAGGACAAAGGCAGAGAAGGGGTTGAAACTTGCTCTGATACCAAATTAAAATAGAGAATAGTACATGAGAATAAGAACAATATTTGTGAAAGCTTGAGCAAATTGATTCAGCTATAAAATTATATTTATACACAAATCAAGAAATATTTGTCAATCAACCTCAATTTTAGTATAAGAAATCAATGATGAGAATCAGCCTACAATAAATTCCTAATATAAACATGATTCTACATGCTATAATTAGTTTCTAAATATCATCTAATTATTCAACAAAATCTTAATCTTTACATATGATATTGATAAGAATTAAATAATTGGTTACTTTAATCATGTAATTAATTTAAAACTCCAAAACGGAAAGGATCATGGCAAGAAAGTTACCTTCATTTTATTTAGTAGTATATCTTTTTTAACTAAACCTTGTATCCTACAACAATATATACTAAACTAGGAAAATAATTAATTAATGAAGAATAATAATGAATAATATGAAAAGAAAGCAATCCAAAAGGTTTAAAACATGCTAGGTGTCATGGACCAGCAGCTCTCTAGCTGAGATCGTATGGCACATGTTGTTAGTCCGGGTGGGTGCCCTAGGCCAATTTGATTGAGCCCTATTGCATCCAAAACTATACATTCTGTGCATTTAGATATAAAGGTTGTACAT
>JANHAO010029893.1:0-10277 GCA_026873985.1 Saraca asoca | reverse complement strand
TGAGAATGAAGGAGGGGAAGAAAACTAGTTCCAAGAACTGAGGAAGCCATTTTTCTACTGAGGAATTTGAGAAGAAATTAGGTTTCTGATTTCTCTGATCATGTGAGGTCACCAATTAAAATCACTGTTATAGCTGTCCACCTGACCAAAAAAAAAGTGCTGGATTATTCTTTTCTCTACGGATTGAAGCTGTTGTACGGAATGAAGTGTTTGTAACTTGTAATTAAAGCTGGTTTACATGTTTGTCTGATAAGGCTGCTGTCACTTTTAATTACTATTTTTGGAGATTAATGTTTTTAATTTTATTTATTTTAAGATTTAAAAATCACATAACAGTAAAAATATTAAAATTTCAAAATACAATTAATTTCTCTCAAATTGGAGAGTCACAAATCATAAAGAGTTTTGTTAATTATTTTATATTTTATCTTCTATTTTCATTCCAATATATCTTCTTACCTTGGCACCTATCAGGAGAGGATAATTATTCAATCATATGCAGCACTGCTATTCCATGTGTATATGTCTTACTAAACCACATTTCTAACCATCCAAAAAATTTTAAAAACTCTCACACGTTGAAACCAATAAAAAACAAGACATAAAATTACTCCTAGTTATTCTACGTAGTTATGCTTTTTTTTTTTTTTTTGGGTGAAGGGTTGTTACAGCCAAAATTCCAGCAGTTTTTTGTTCTTTTTTTTGGCCTTGGATGTGAAATGGGAATAGACACACTCAAAGGTAGTCCATATTAGGCCCCACATCGTGCAGACCCCCACCACCTTCTCAAATTAGATAACTTTCCTCGGTAGCATCTAATGATAATATTTTTGCTTTTTTAAAAGCCAGAAGCAATCAAGCAACGGGAGAAGTTTTCTCTTTTCTGAGGCCTAGCATGAGTATTTTATATATGCTGTTGAGGTTGAGCTGAGCTCTTGTTAATTAAAAACTCGGCACAACTAGTTACTTTGATGGAGAGCAACGCTAGTTCATCCACAACTGAAAGAAAATTCATTGAGAGGAATAGAAGAAATCAAATGAAGCTTCTCTACTCCAACCTCAATTCACTTGTCCCTCATCAAAGCTCAAGGGCACTTTTCCTTTCTCTCTATCCCCTCCTCCTCCTCCTAGAAACATTATCTATCCTCTATTTATTGATATATGATTTTTCTGTTGATTTAGTGTATATAACTTAAAAATACTTAATACAAGAGTACAACAAATATAATCAGCTATGGGCACAGTTTGTTTTAGGATCCGATGTATTACATAGTTTAATTTCTTGTTATTTATGATAAGTGTTGGTATCCCTTCAACTATTTGTTAGGTGATTATAAGAAAAACACTCACTAGTCATATAAATACTTAGAGTTGTAATTGATCTCTTCGGATTTGAATTCTGGTGCAGGAAGCGGCATCACTTACGGACCAGCTAGACGAAGCCACAAACTACATAAAGAAGTTGCAGATGAAATTGGAGAGAATGAAGGACAAGAAAAGCAGCCTAATGGGATTTGATCAAAAGCCAAGCAAGGGCATAAAATCTCCTCGAATTGAGATCCACCAAATGGGCTCAGCTCTAGAAATTGCTGTAATAACTGGGTTGGATTCTCAGTCTATGTTTAATGAGACAATTCGGATTGTTCATGAAGAAGGAGCTGATATTGTTCATGCCAGTTATGCAGCTGCTGAAGATGCAGTTTTCCATACAATACATTGTCAGGTAACACAACATTGAACTATGAAACGACAAAGAACACTATAATTTGTGGCCGTTGTGTCCACAACATAATGATGTTATGATTGCAAATATATGTAGTAACTTTGGCTTTTTATTGTCCAGGTTGGGGAATCTGCAGATAAAGCTGCAAGGATTTCCGAGAGACTAAATAAGTTTGCATATAACTCAGGTGCATTTTAAGATGTGTGAATTATCTATATATGTTTCCTTTCAAGAACGTAAGGTCCAACCACGAATCTTGTTAGCAAAGTCTTGGTTGTATGTTCCATAACGCACAGCTTCCTAGTCAATTAGGTGACACCAGAAGATATATTCATTCAGATTTCAGGCTTGAAGTCAGAAATGACAGCAACCCATGAAAATGCAAAGAGAATTATTTTTAATGGAAGCTAAACATTTTAGTATAGTACTCCGCGCTTGTGTATGTAGTTACATGTATAATCTGTCATTGTTCAGATTCTGCATATTTTAACTTGCTGCAATTACAGTGGCAATGTTTTATGTATAAAATATATCATATATGGTTATGAACTTGATTCATGAGATCCACCATATATTGTATATGCATTTTTCTATGCATACTATCGTCATACAAGGTCAAAAAACTGCTACTAGGTAGCTTTAGATCCCCAAAGGTAAGGGCTTTGTTGTTAACAAATGTGATAGTTATATGTGTTTGAGTTCACAAATTCTTTTCTGTTAACAAATCATGCTCCTTAATCTGAATTGATCAACGATTTACAGAAAGATATATAAGGAATCCAAAATGGTCTTTCTGAAACATGATCCCACTAATACTAGATTAATAAAAGATTAGTTCTAGATGGCTTTATCTATTGTGAACAGATAATTAATAAGCATTGATCTTTATGCAGAAAGTGCCCTAGGAACTGAATAATAAAATGGTTACATGCACTATGCATGCATTTTTCTTTTAGCAAAAACTTTACTCAAACACCTAGTTGGTACCGACCCAACCAAGAAGTAAAGTTTCTATCTGACTACTTTATACAAAATTGTGGGCTCATGCCACAGATTTTAGATTTTGTTTGATATGCTTAAAGAATTACAAGAGGCCCACACTCTTAAAAAAAAAATTTCTACGCCTTTTATTTCTAAAAGCATAAATACCTACATTTTCAAACTAACAAAATTTTGACGTGTAATAAGGCTACTGCTTCGGCACATATTTAAAAATTTTCAGTACTTTAATAAAAATTAAATATAAAAATTATAATTTTTTATAAAAAATTAATATGTATAAATTTTATATATAATAAGTACATAAAAATTATAATTTTTTATTTAAGATTGTACTTAAATTTTTTAAAAAAAAATTTCTCATTTTTATATAAAAGGTATAACTTTTGTATGGAAAAAGTTGTGAAAATATAAAAAAATTGAAAAATATAAAAGTTATAAAAAATTATAATTTTTTAATAAAAAGTTAGTATATATGAAATTTATATGTAACTAGTGCAAAAAAGTTATAACTCTATTATTTAAAATTTCATCTGAAAATTCTTCAAAAATCTTCTCATTTTTATATAAAAATTATAATTTTTGTATGAAAAAATTGTCAAAAATATATAATTTTTTTTTTGCAAAAATTACAAGAATATATATATATATATATATCTTGTATGCATTTTCTCGTATATGTAACCAACCATATCTATGAGTCACGTGTTATCAAGACATGATGAATTAATTTACTTATTTGTTACATGCATTCAACACTGGAAATGCCACAATGACAGCTAGTTGAGTTGGGCTTCGGGGTGTCTTCGTGTACCTGTTTCTCTTTTCGGCCATGGGTCATGTTTATTTGAATAAGTGTATTTTCTTTATTATATTCGGCCCACGTTTAGTTTAACCCAAATGAAGCCCAATAAATAAAAGCCTGCATCAGACCCAAAAAGAAAATCCGAAAACAAATTCCCTTTTTGGTAATTAAAATAAATTATAAGGGCAAATATGTCAAGGAGACCAGAGTATAGTTTATGCCAACAAACTAGGGTTTTTCCCATTCATCCCTAACCTCTCGAAACCTCTCAGCTAAGAGGTCTGATTTCAGTGTTCTTATCGAAGATCCGAATTCGCTTGCTGCAATGGTTGGAGGCTTCGAAGTCGGAGCAGTCCCTTTCAACCCCGATGGTTGGGGCCCACCGGACGCCGCCGCCACCCCCACGAACCTCCCATTGAACGTCCCTTTTGCACCCTTCTCCCGCTCCGATAAGCTTGGTCGAATTGCTGATTGGACCCGAAACTTCAACAATCCAACCCGTCCCAAGAACCCCGCTGATTCGGTATTCGATTTTACAAACGACGATTCCTTCCCGGGAAATGCCGATGAAGACTCCTCCTTCCGCCTCGTTGATGGCAAACCTCCACCACGTCCCAAATTTGGCCCCAAATGGCGGTTCCAGCAGCAACGCCAACTGCCGCAGCGCCGTGACGAAGAGGTTGAGGCTCGAAAACGTGAAGCTGAGAAGGAAAGAGCACGCCGTGACCGTCTGTACAATCTCAACAGATCCAACGCCCATGGCCCTCGCCGTGAAGCTGCAGTTTTCAAATCTTCGGTGGATATTCAACCAGAATGGAATATGCTTGATCAAATCCCCTTTTCTACTTTCTCGAAGCTCTCCTTCTCTGTTCCTGAACCTGAAGACCTTCTTCTCTGTGGGGGGCTTGAGTACTACGATCGGTCTTACGATCGAATCACCCCCAAGAACGAGCGTCGTCTTGAGAGGTTTAAGAACAGGAACTTTTTCAAGGTTACCACCACTGATGATCCAGTTATTCGTAGGCTTGCTAACGAGGATAAAGCTACGGTGTTTGCTACTGATACCATCCTTTCAACACTTATGTGTGCTCCCAGGTCGGTTTATTCATGGGATATTGTGGTTCAGCGGGTTGGGAACAAGCTCTTTTTTGATAAGAGAGATGGGTCGCAGTTGGATTTGCTCTCTGTTCATGAAACCTCCCAGGAGCCATTGCCTGAAGCGAAGGATGACATCAACTCTGCTCATTCACTAAGTGTTGAGGCAGCTTATATTAACCAGAATTTCTCCCAGCAAGTTTTGATTAGAGATGGAAACAAGGTGACTTTTGATGAACCAAATCCTTTTGCAAATGAGGGTGAAGAGGTTGCTTCTGTTGCATATAGGTATAGGAGGTGGAAGCTTGATGATGATATGTACCTTGTTGCAAGGTGTGAAGTTCAGAGTGTTGTTGAAGTGAACAAACAAAGGTCTTTCCTTACTTTGAATGCGTTGAATGAATTCGATCCCAAATATTCTGGTGTGGATTGGAGACAGAAGTTAGAGACTCAGAGGGGTGCAGTGTTGGCCACAGAGCTGAAGAATAATGCCAATAAATTGGCTAAATGGACTGCTCAAGCTCTGTTGGCAAGTGCTGATATGATGAAGCTGGGATATGTGTCTAGAGTTCATCCCCGTGATCATTTTAATCATGTAATTTTGGCTGTGGTTGGGTATAAACCAAGGGACTTTGCAGCACAGATTAATTTGAACACTACAAATATGTGGGGTATTGTGAAGTCTATTGTCGACTTGTGCATGAAATTGAATGAGGGGAAGTATGTGTTGGTGAAGGATCCATCTAAGCCCCAGGTTAGAATATATGAGGTTCCCGCGGATGCATTTGAAAATGACTATGTGGAGGAGCCCCTGCCTGAGGAGGAGCAAGTTCAACCACCAACAGAGGGTGCTGAGAATGGGGAAGCCGCTACTACGGCAAATGATGTGGAAGAGAAGAAGACTGATGGTCAAGCTTAAAATGGTAAGCATACAAACTTCCCACTTAGCTTGAATTAAGTTTCATAGACCACACAAATATAAATTTAAAATAACGTTGAGTTATGCATGTTTCTCTTAGTTTACTGTTTACTGAATGCTTAATACTTCCTGATCCTACATATACACGTTCATAGTCGATGGCATGTAAAGTTGTCTTAGTAACGCACGATAATTGAAGTTAAGCAATATGAGCACTACTGAATATTATGATGTGCATGAATAACAAAACTCAAAAGGTATTCTCATTTCCTGTATGTCTCAGCAGCCAAGCTGGAAGAGATTATCTTCATGAAACCGCACACCTGGGTAGCTATGTTAGTTAATTGCTAAGTCCCTGACTAGATGAAGTTATATCTTTTTTTGTATATAAATGCTAATGCAAACTCTAAGTACTTGTGATTCTTTTCTAGTTGTTTAAGTTGGCTTTTATAGGCAGCTTATTCTATCTTCTTCCATTTTGACTTTTGAGCTTATTTTCTTAAGGTTAAAACTGAAGCTTATGAAATATTTGCCTCTACAGAAACTGAAATTAGCTTTTAGAGAATAAGCTATTTATTGACTAGTTTGACAGAATTTCGTTTTAAATTTTGAGATTCTCTTTTGACAGAATTTGTCCATTATGAATTTTGAAATTCTATCCCCTACCCATAAACAATAGACTGAGAGATACTTATTTTTCACATTTTTTTTTTCCTTTCTCTGATGCCACCCCAGCCCATGGAATTCTCTGTCGTGGTTCAAACTTTTTTGGTGTCAAGTCCACATATCTTCAATGTAATAACCAAACCAAATTACCAAAAGAAAAAAAAAATGTAATAACCAAACCAAAGCTTTTATCCCATTAGATGGGGTCGGTAAATATAGCACATTGCTGTTGCTTGGGGCAAATATAACACATTACTGTTGCATGGGATCGAACACAGGCTGCTCATGTGATAGGTGGGAACACTATTGACCTTGTTCATCTCTATAAAGTAAAACTCCTTAAAAAAACCATGAACCTCTTGGAAGAAAACTGACAGCCTGCCATTGTGAGTTTTTCTTCATCTTGCAGATTGTGCATGAGATCTAATGTGCTCTCTCTTTTTTTTAAAAAAATTCCATGTTGCTTGCGGGTTTAAAGATTTGAGCTATAAGAGATAGGAGTGGGTAGTTACTAATATCGAAATTCTATTGCTTGTTTGGATTTCAATTATACATCAAATTGAGCTAATGCTCTCGAATTATTGTGATTATTTCTCCAAATACGATGGAGCTTCCAAGGTTTTGTGTCATCAATCTATCTTTTATTAATGCCTCTTTTTGGTAATTTTCAATATCAATATCATGTATCCAATTGTGACCCAACACTTGTCATCAATTACAATATTACTTCCTCTGTATCCAAATACAAATTTGCTAATCTTTAGAACACTTATATCATTAGATGTTGTTGTAAACACAGATGTGTCAGAACTTATTTAAGCTATGTATCCAAACAGGGCCTAGGTGTAGTGTGCGGATCTTGATATGAAGGTCCAAGGGAACAAGCTTCTGTTTATAGATGTGGTTGTGAATTGGCTGGCCATAGGGTCTGGGTCGTAAACTCAAATCCTGAGAGAACAGCCTGCTATGGAAACAGGTTGTTTCTGCCAGTGTTTTAGCTTAGTTTGATAACCATAATTGCAAGATGAAAACACGTAGGTAGCGTATCCTTGAACCCATCCAACCCATCATGTGATACTTGTTTCTGCGAGCTTATCTGCTTTAGAAGTCATGGAATCAGAGGGTAGTATTTGAATGCTTCATGAGATAATTGTGCTTTGAGGTTCACCTAGTGCTAGATATGCAAGAAGTCAGAATATATAAATAAGAATTACATATTTGGATTACCCTCTGATAATGATCAAGCTTTACGAGAGATCCATTTTGTTCATATTGAAGTCATTTTTTGCTTGTGTCACTATGTTGTGAGGCTGTTTTCATACTGTTTTTGATGTGGCATTGAGCTGTTATTGGTGTGGGAGATTTGATACTGCGTTAGTTATTCCTTATATCATGATGTTCGAAGGGTTTAGATAATTGGACAAGGGATAGTCTTAGTTGTTTCTTTTTTGACATGCATTAAACATGTACACTCGTTAATTTGCTCATAAGAACATTCAATGTTATGTTTTGCAGGTCAAATATGTGTATGGCCATTCAGTATGGAGTAGCTTTATACATGGAGAATCAGTTCTATCTTTTGCTGGATTTACTGTTTGGTCAAATTTTTGCAATTTAGTTTCTAGTTTCTCGTGGACAGCAAAAAAGCCAAAACTTGTACCTTCTTATGGCTTATAGACCTGAGCATATTTTAGTGTATCGACACTTATTTAATTAATATGTCATGAGCATTGTTTGTTCGGATCGTCATAATCATTCTTACAAAAAATATTTGGTAAATTCATGTGAATTTATGAATTATTTAGTCTTTCTCATGATAATTACAAAAATTATTGCTTGCAATGGTCTTTGAAGAATCGAGTCTAGAAATTTCCGGGAGATGTGACAAGGGGCAATTGTTATTCTGGGTCTGGTGGTGTCTTGTGGACATCTTTTAAGACAGCGTTTATCTAGAAGTCCATTCAGATATTGGAATCGTTTTTTTTTTATTCCCCGAAAGTAGAAATGTAATTTATACGAAGTAAGAAGATGGGATGGGAACATGAGTTGGAATTTGTCTGTCATCTATGGTCCCCCGATGCCAGTCATGTGTATTCATCACTGTATTCGGAGGAATGGGCTATAATAACTTGAAACATCAAAGTTTTCAATAGGCAATGAATCATAAATGTTTGCAGATACAAGCAATGAATTCGCGTTCGGCCCCCATCAACATTTGTACCAAATGGTAGGTAATTGCATCAACTCAAACTTGTGTGGCTCAGATGAGGGAATTCATCTGCAGTCCACAAAAAATCCCAAAATGCTAAGGGGAAAACATGTTCAAGAAAGCGCACTTCCATCTGCCCTCGTAGGATTAACAAATGCATTTGTAGGCATTTGGTTAGTTGATTAACAATATAAATGGATTCACAGATTGTCTATTCCTAAATCAATAGCTACGCCCTGCTAGCATATTCTCTTTCATATCATATTTGTGAGGCTGGAGTTCTCTTTAATAGCATCCATATTATTTAATGCCATTAAAGTCTCCTTGAATATTCTTCAAAAATAACTTCTATAAGAAAAACGTCAACAAGATCTATATATTTTTTTCTTGCAAACTTTAAATCAAATACTTCCGTAAATCCTAAGGTGAGCCCATGTTAAAAATTGTTGAACCTGTCATTGTTGGTGTTTCAACTCAAGTTTACTTCCCTCTCAAAATAAGCAAATGTCAAAATTTGAATACGGGTTTGCGGAATATGCACAAAAAATGGTTCTTATTTGAATATCACTGTCCTAATTGCTAATTGTCAGATATATGGAAAACCACCTCTTGCACTGCAAGTGATAATTCCATATTCATCTCAAGAAGGAATATGCCATTCTCTGCTTTATTTCCTCACATGGGAGGCAAGCCCCCACATCGGTAAATATCATTTAAGCTTGTTAAAAGAATGTGAGACATACCACGATAAAAAGGGTAGTCGCGGTGCAGATAACTCTGGAAAAGCAATTGATTTGTGGAGTGGGGTCAAATCTTTTGTATTATAATTGCTTTCTGGGTCTTTGTTGTTGGATGCCAACGTGATTGTGACAATTGATTCTTTTGTAAAAACAGCCAAAACAATTTGATTTTGGGGATAATAGTCATAGACTGCAATATTGGGCAAAGCCCAATTTTCAACGAATAAGGAGCTCACTTTTGAAAATTATTGCTTTTAGAGAAAAAAAAAAAAAGGACAAACGTATAAATTTGTGTGATAGTTTGTGGAGCACATACAACTATAGATTTTATTTTATATTTCCATTTTCCTTTTCTAAATACAAAGAAAAATTACCATGTCTATCCCATAAAAAAAAATAGATAATTCTACGAAAAATTTGATTGTTTTCATCTTAATTACTTTCAAAAATTTAGAATTCCAGCTGGAAAGGCCTGTCGGTTGTCAAGTGAAAGCATTGTGATTATGGGCATGCTAGAAAGCTCAAAGAACCATCATGGCTTGGTAGTGTTGGGGAATTTTTTTCAATAATACCACAGAAAGGTTATTTTTTTTAATTTTTAATCCTTATTATATTATAATATCAAAATATTTGATTTGTCAAAATAAAATGGATAATAAAATTGAAATTTTAATAGATACTATTTTGAAAACATCACAACGGCTATATTTTGCTGAGAATAGCTATACATAGAGTGAGAATGGATTGAGGCAGCGAGTTAGAATAATGGCATTCTCCAGCGACAGAAGCAAGCAAAGGAGAATTCCGTTCAATAAATGCAGACAACCTTTTTGAACCCATAAGGACTAGTTTGGCAGGCAGTTCTTTTTTTTTTAAAATAGTTTTCTTGTTTTCTTGTTCTGCAAAAATAAAAAAATCTGTTTAACAATTTGTTTTTAAAAACTGTTTTTCAAAAACTGTTTTCAAAAACATAAACTAAAAAATAGTTTTTAGGAAACAGTAAAATGGTGTTTTCCCTTGTTTTTGTATATGGCTATTTTCAGATTTTTTTAAAAAATAAGAAGAATACCTATTTTTATTAATGACAAAGTTGTAAATAATATTAAATATATTTTTTTCAT
>JANHAO010029892.1:0-10292 GCA_026873985.1 Saraca asoca | reverse complement strand
CGTTGGACTTTTGTGTTAGGTCACCAGGTCATGGGTATCTTGCATGTATGATATCTATACTCCTTCGAGTATGATTTTCTGCATTATTGAGGTACTTATGCATCTATTTTGGATCATATTGTATGATAGTACTGGCTCATTTTGACATCCTGTTGTGGCCACATATTGTTTAGGTCTTATTACATTATGTTGTCTAAGTGAGAGAAATGTTAGCATTTTTTTTTATTTTGGACTGACATAATACAATAAGTCCAGTTAATTAGATGTCATTTTATTGAGCCTCCTTTGTAAAAGTCCATTTTGTGAAGTGATCTTATAAATGGGCTATTGTGGATATGGGCCTTGTGATTGGGCTTATCTTTGATGGATAGTCTTGCCCCAATCCTCTTTATAATTACAGGGGAGGCCCCTATTCCTAATCACTTCAAAAGATTAGTAACCCCATCTACACTAATCAAAATGTTTGAGTGGGCATAGGAATAGTCTCTCCCTTGCTTTCTCTGTAGGTCTAATTTTGGTATCAAATGGCTTCTCCTTCTGCTTCATTTCCAGGTAAGATTTGGAAACCCTTTTGTTCCAATTTTGTTAGTTTGTATAATTATATGCTATGATAGTGATTAGATTATATGATTTATTTTGTGATTGCATTTTAACAGATTATTAATACAAACATATGATAATCATGATTCACTCTTTATTTTTGTATAAGAGAAATGCTCTCCCTTGATATATTGTACAAATATGTATATCAATGTAAGATTGTTACATTGCCTATTCATTATACCTACATAGAAGAAGTATTTCATTTTCCAAATTAAAATAAAATAAAGAGTAAATTATTAGGTTTGATTTAATGGTAAAGAAAGCCTCAATAATTTGATGGAGGTCTCATATTCAAACTTTTTATTGTTAATATACTATAAATAAATAGAGAGGTGGGAACTCCCATTAAATTAGCCTTAGCGAGTCAAGTTAACTTGTGAACAGCTCACAATTGGATTCAAATTTTGTCTTGCTAAGTTTAGTTTATGAGACAAATAAGTGATATTTGAACTGAATTATCTTACTCATATTTTAAATAAGTTGAGTTTGAGCAAATGGAAGCTCATCTCATTTGATTGTAAGCTGGCTTGATATATAAACACATATATATTCATATATATTATAATATTTTATATTGTAAAATAAAGTATTTGATAAAAATCACTATAAAATAATATATATTTTTTATTACTAATATATTTTTTTATTTTTATAAGTTTTTTAAAATATTACTTTAAGTAAAAATATTAAAAATTAAATTAATGGTGATTATTACTTATTGATCTTGAACTCTTTATGGGGCACTTTATGTTATAAATGGAGTGAAGATATAAAAAAATTGATAAATAATTTATTAATTTTACTTTAATAAGTCAAATAATTAAGTAAATAATTTTGACTTTAAGTTTTATTTTATAAAACAATAAAATTAAGAGAAACGATGAAAGAATTATAAAATTCAAGACCAAATCATCTTTTTTAATTATTTGTGGTTGTAATATAGTTTTATATTTTGAGATAAATTATCATTTATGTTATATTATGTATGCTTATAATATGAGTAATAGTATTATATTACTATCTTTAGCTATTTTATATTTTTTATTCTATATTGTTAAATTTTTAAACATATTTATTTTTATAAGTTTTTTAAACTATTAAATTATCAATAAAATATTTCTTTGTTATAATTGATTTAAGTTTAATGAGTTGAGTCGAGCCGCTTGTAAACTTAATTCAAATGGAACTTGAGTTGAAAAAATTGGCTTGAATGGAGCCTTAATTCAAATCGAGCTTAAGTTGAAAAAATTGGTTTGAATGGAGCTTCAGCTGAGTTACGAGCTGAAAAAAAATTTAGAATAAGTCGAGTATAAGCTCAAATCAACTTAGCTCAACTTAACTTAGTTGCCAGCTCTATAACTTTATATACAAATTATATATATATATATATATATATATTGGGATTCATGTTTTTTCTTTCCTTAAATCACGGATTCATTTTTCTTTATCTAGAAATTAATAGCGAATCCGCACTAAATTCGTTAATGCCCAGATTAGCGCGTTCCATTTTCAATGGTTTTGTTCCTATTAAATGTAACTAAATTAATCTACAAAAAAAAATTAATAAGTTCACCCATGCACAATCTGGCATCAACTCAATGGTTCAAGAACAAAAGAAACCATATAGTGAAATTTGCAGATGCAAGTACTGCCTCACTTAGGCAAAGGTAAAATTTTAACAAAAAAATGGAAGTTACTCTTATATTTCTGATGTCCTAGTTGTTCCAGCAATGAAAAGCCATCTTCTTAGCTTAGGACAATTGTTAGAAAGAGGCTATACAATGAAAATGGAAAAGGCGTACCTTGTTGTTTCAGACTCGAATAATAGAGGTATTTTGAAAGCTCCTCTATCAAAAAATAGAACTTCTAAGATTGAGATCAATAATGGTCTGTATCAATGTCTTGAGATCTAGGCACTTGAATTTCAGAAGTTTAAGTCAACTCAGCAGAAAGAACATGGTAGCAAGATTACCGAAGATGGATCAACCTAACAAATTGTGAGAAGATTGAATGCGGGGAAAACAATAACATAGAAAGCCATCTTCAAAGCAAGTTGCTAAGAGAACAACTAAGAATATGGAAGTTGTCCATTTGGATGTTTATGGGCCAGTCAACATTGTGCCATTGGGAAAGAGCAGTTACTTAATTACTTTTGTGGATGATTTCAGTAGAAAAATTCGAGTGTTCATGTTGAAACAGAAATCAGATACATTTGAAGCTTTCAAAACTTTCAAACTAATGGATGAGAAACAAAGTGGAAATGCATTTAAAGTTCCAAGGGCTGATGGAGGTGGAGAATATTGTTGTATTGAATTCAAATATTTACGTGTACAAAAAGGTATCATACATGAGGTAATTGCACCCTACGCGGCCTAACATAACGGAATAGCAGAAAAAAGAAATAGAAGTATTCTAAATATGGCCAGGAGTATGCTTAAA
Source organism: Saraca asoca (assembly GCA_026873985.1). Classification (NCBI taxonomy): domain Eukaryota; kingdom Viridiplantae; phylum Streptophyta; class Magnoliopsida; order Fabales; family Fabaceae; genus Saraca; species Saraca asoca. Next base: position 7,250 of record JANHAO010029892.1, on the reverse strand, counting down.
ATAAAAGCATTGCCTAATTACCTCTGGGTAGAGGCAGTATCTTGTGATGTATACATTCTAGATTGATGCCTATAAAGAAGTTGCAAGACAACACAGCAGAGGAAGTTTGGACAGGACAAAAATCAAATGTAAGTCACCTCAGAGTGTTTGGCTCACTATGATGTACACATGTTCCAGAAATCAAAAGAAAGAAACTTGATGATACAAGTGAAAAAGAAGTATTGATTGGCTATCATCCAACTGGAGACTAGACTTTTCAATCCTGAAACTAACGAAGTTACAGTAAGCACGGATGTTACAATAAATGAATCTAGTTCATGGAATTGGGGAGAATTTGGAAAAAGTGAAGAAGAACAAAGTCATTTGCAATTTGGTTTAGAAGATAAAGCTTAGTGGCAAAACCAACTGTCTAGTAATACACCACTTGTTCAAGAAATGGAAAGAATGCCACAGAGGAATAGAATAATGCCCATTAGATTCAGTGATTTTGAAATCTTTCCTGATAATGTTCTAAATGATGATGGTGATCTGATTCATTTAGCTCTATTTTTAGATTGTGCTCCAATAAGCTTTGAACAAGTAATAAAGGATGAGACATGGATTGGAGCTATGAAAGAAGAATTGAATGCAATAGACAAAAAGAAAACATGGGAATTAGTAGATCTACCAAAAGGGAAAAGATCAATAGTTGTTAAATGGGTATACAAAAAAAAATATATTACTCCCAATGGTGACATAGACAAATACAAAGCCAGACTAGTTACAAAGGGATTCAAACAAAATTCTGGCTTAGACTTTTAAGAGGTCTTCTCTATAGTTGCAAGAATAGAGATAGTAAGGCTGGTTGTGGCAACTGCAACTTATAAGAAGTGGCAAATGTGCCAACTGGATGTGAAATCAACATTTGTAAATGGACCCTTAAAGGAAGAAGTCTATATGAGGTAGCCACCTGGATTTGAAGTGTTAGGCCATGAATTGAAAGTTTACAGATTGAGAAAGGCTCTATATGGACTCAAACAGGCTCCAAGAGCATGGAATAGAAGAATTGATGGGTTTTTTTTTGGGCAGCGTGATTTTGAAAAGTGCACCATGAAGTATTCCTTGTATGTAAAAGTTACAAATAAAAGAACTATTTAGTTGTCTGCCTCTGTTGATGATCTGCTGTTGACTGGGAATAATGAACCTGAGCTTAATGAATTCAATTGTAAGATGAATCAAATATTAGAAATGAGTGATTAAGGGCCTCTGTCATATTTTCTTGGAATGGAATTTGTTCACACTTTAAAGGGTCTGTTTATACACCGGAGAAGTTAAATAACAGATGTGCTAGACAGGTTCAATGTCACAACGTAATATTGTAAACACACTAGTTGATACATCAACAAAGTTAGTTCAAGAAGGATGAGAATCTATGGATCCTACTGTTTACAAACAAATTGTAAGTTGTCTAAGGTATTGATGCTATACTATACCTGACATAACCTATGGAGTAGGACTGTTAGATTTATGGAAAAAGCTTTGCAATTTCATTTACTTGCAGCTAAGAGAATCTTAATATACATAAATGGAACTAATGATCAAGTTTTGTTTCCTTATAACAACAACTATAACAGGAGGAAAATAGTGGGATTCTCAGATAGTGACTGGTGTAGAGATAGGGATGACATAAAGAGTACGTCTGGTTATGTTTACTAACACTACTTTCTCTTGGTGTTCAAAGAAACAAGCAATTGTGGCCCTGTCTTCTTGTGAAGCAGAGTGTGTGGTAGCATCCTCAGAGCATGTCAAGTAGTTTGGCTGCAAAACTTACTTGAACGGATGCATATGAAGTGTGATGATCCATTAAAACTGCAAGTAGACAACAATTTTGCCATTAGTTTAGCTAAAAATCTAGTAGCACCTAGGAGAAGTAAGCACATTGATTCCATATACCATTTCATAAGGGATCAAATGAACAAAGGGAGAATTAACATTGAATTAAAGGGGTGTGTTGTTATAATTTAGAGTAAACTTGAGATGGTTAAGAATGCAATTAGTTTTAGTTTGTTAGTATATTTAAATTTTTGGATTCAACAGTTACTTGTTGTAACTTTTGGGTCCCGCAATAGAAGTTTTGTTACTTTGACTTATATCACATGAACTCATCATGTTCTTTATCTCCATATCTGCTTTGGACCTACAATTATGAACAAATGCCTCTTATAGTGATTGTAGAGCAATTACTAGAGTCTTCCATCGCAAAAATTACACATCCCAAGTCCCATAGTCATTAGATGTTGCCTATAAGAGTAAAATGATAAGGATATGAGGTAGAAAACCCATGTTTTCCATAGTAGTAAAGGGGAGCTTGAATTTTTGCTAATTTGTTTTAATATTTTTCTCTACTTAAGAGCAATGTAGAGATCTCATCTCAATTAATTCATAATCCTCATTTAAGAAATAATTATCTACAAAATTAATTTGTCGATAATGTGCTCATCAAATATCAATTAACCATTGTTATAAATCCACTTAGGATTAGTTTCTTTATTTATCTCAATTAATAATTTAAACAAATTAATTAATTAATGGATAATAGGATTAAAAATAATCCCATGTAGCATGTCCATGTAAATGCATCACTTGCCATGTAACATCTCCCTCTCATATACGTGGACATGCATACTCCTCAATCCAATGTCTGTTTTAATCTTTCAATCATACAGGAAATGAAACGTGTGCCCATACAAGAAAGGCACCAGTGAATAAATGACATACTAAGTCACCATTTAACTAGTATAACAATACTCAAATCTTGCTATACCTCAAATCATCTACTTACAAAAGATTTTACATCTCTAATCCCTTTTAAATATAAAGCCATGCAAAAAGCTATCTATGTCATTTGTGTTCATGGTTACATCAACTATACAAGTTTGTCTAATTGCGTGGGCAATAAGCCACAAACTTATAGGTGTAAGATCAAATGATTTTTCTTTAGACACTCAAATCAATCCACTAATTTTAAGCTGCTTTCTAAGACATGTTCCACTAAATTGCATGATTCTTGGTCTTTGGGAGTCAAGATAAAGTAGTAACACTCAATCTTTGATTCATAGCATAGGTCCAAATCCCAAAGGATATGAAAGTAAGACACTCATAAGTCTTATAGGGCTCACATAGTGACTAAGTAAAAACCCATTTGATCACTCCCTAACATTGGTTATCTTACAACACATACAATATGAATGTATGTTATAGTGGAGCTTCCACTCTAGGCTTGTCATGCTATAATATTACACCATATAGAACTCAGACTAGTCATTCCAAAGTGACTAGTTTGAAGCACAAAGTCTCAAATCTAGCTTCATACATGCTACATAAAAGTGTAAGCATCTTCTTTACTTGATTCTTTAAGTCTCATATTAGCTCATAGCCAAGGCAATATGATTTTTATCATAAATCCTCACTTACCACCTAAGCATTAAGGAGATCACCTATACATAGTACCCAATGATTATTTAAGTCTCATCCCATCTACTATTTAAACGTTGGGGTGGATTTTTTGTGTAAAAGGGACAATCCAAACCTGGTGATAATAAATATATGCATATAATTAATCTTCATCATAATTCAACAACTGATAGGAAAATGACTTTATTTTACTAAAACTAAAGTATAACATAGTAGTATGTCAAGTGCTCACCAAACCTAAACCATTAAGATGCTTACTAACAATATCTCTTACAATGGGTTAAGTGAAAAACATCAGCAAACCCATCACTAATGTCAATATACTTTAGGGAAACTAATCCCTATGTAATAAAATTACTTATAGAGTATTAAAAACTAGGAGGCACATTCCTACTTCTTGCTACAATATGAAATCACTCCTCCTCCTCCTAGCATAAACACATAGCTCACTATGAACTTACATTTATTTATGTGTACAAGCTATCAACATTACTAACTTTAGACTCCCACTTAGATGGCACAAATCCATATTTTAGGCATCTATTAGATTTCTAGGTTCCCATTGGCTACTCCCTAATGTGCAATCTGAAGACTACTTTGAAATGTACTGATAGTGCAGATATCAAGCCAATTATACATCACCATGTTTATTAGATTATCTATTGCATTCATATATGAAACTTTTTCCATTTGCATAATTTCTTCTTCTATCTTAGGACATTGATCCAAGCTTAAGTGAAGGCTCATATCTCTTAGAGTATTCACAAGTTTGGAATCAAGTATGCAAAAATGTTTTAAGATCCCCTAAATGTAGGTTTATTAATACCAAATCAAGAATATTTTAAAACAGTCCCTTGAGATTTTAACCTCAAAGACACAATTTACTTGATTCAAATATTTCATCTCAAATATGAAAGGCAACTATTCTATAGTTCCATGCTTCAACTCCATCTTAATCCTAACAAGCAAGACAACATAAAGTAAAAGAATGAGAAACTTATTCTCCATTATTCTGACATAGACACAAAGGTCTTCTTCGAATATTGTAAAGTCGGGCATTACAAAAGCCTCATGAAATTGAATGTACTATTAACTAGATGAATGTTAAATCCCATAAAGGGATTTCTTTAATTAAATTGCACAACTTGGCACTTGTCCCTTAGCTCCAAAGCCAATGGTTGAATCCATGTAGACCTATTCATCTAGTTCTTCACTAATGAGTTATCTTCACATGCATTTGAAACAACCCCAAATTTGAGTATGAAACAATTGCTAGGATAAAGTAACTAGATGCAAATCTCATTGTGGGAGATATGGTCTTTTCATAGTCTACACTTCCTTTAGGTGTATCATTCACCATAAATCAAGCCTAATGCTTGGTTATCCATCATGAAGCACATTTCCTCTTTTATGGCACTAAGCCACTAATTCAAAATAAGTGAATTAAGCTCTTTTTAGTAGAAAGAAGATACATCAATATCCACCAAAACAATTAAAAAGGAATCACCTTCTATCTCAAAGTGTCTATAAGAAAAATTTCCACATAGGGTTCTTTATAATTGTGAATCTGAAGAAGGTTTCAATGATAAGCTCCCACTGTCTTCAATAATGTCATGGTTTCGTGGATAAAAATCCATCTCAAAAGACTAAGACATACCATCTTAAGGTTCCTCTAACTCAAAGTTCAAGAACCTTATTGAATTCACCAATTTTAGAAAAGTCATCCTTTAGAAAATCCATATCTCGAGATTCGATCTCCATTAGTCTACCATTAGGATGTTTGTTGTACAAAATGTATCCCTTAGAGTGTTTAGGTATCTAATTAAAACACATTTGTCAGCTTTAGGGCTCTACTCCCAAACTTATCAAAAGTATCATGAACAAAGACTATTAACCCCCATAGGGTAAGCTTTCCAAATTAGGCTTTGCATCATTCTATACTTATACAGAGTGGTGGAAACTAACTTTGAAAGTATACAATTTAGGACATATGTCATAGTCAGCAAAGCATCCCCCAAAAACTTGTTAGGAGGTTTGCTTGTGCCATTATAGACCTATCTATGTCTAGCATAGTATGATTCTTTCTCTTTACAACATTATTTTGTCATGGTGTACTGAATATCGTTAATTGCATATGTATCCCTTTTACTTCATATAACTTTCTGAACTACTTAGATAAGTATTCTCATCCTTGGTTGGTTCGAAGAGCTTTAATACTGCTTTCTTTTTGGTTCTCAACCCTTTACTATGAAGCATTAGAAACAATTCAAAACTTTATAGTGATGTGATAGTACTATAGCTCGAATAATTATTTATGAAGGTTATGAAATAGGATGTACCATGACATGTCCTTACATTTATTAGATCACATATATATTTGAATGAATCAATTTTTAGACAATATGTGGCCCAATTAGCCTTTCCATAAAGCTTTCTGTCAGGTCCCAAAATATAAAGATTGGTGGGTAAAATTTAAAAATTAAATGTGCAGAATTTATATGTGAAGGTGGATCTTGCCCTTATCTTGTTAGAGAATTATATACGTCTCTATTTTATTTCAAACTAGTTCTTTTAACATAGAAAATAGAAATTAATGATCAATGATGTAAATTGATAGATATTAAAAATTAATGAAAACTACAGAATATGAATATTAAAAAGAGAATTTGAGACTCAAAATTTTAAAGTAGTTTAACTTGAATTGAAATCGCAATTCAAGTCTACTTCACTTGATCTTTCTCAACCCAAAGACCTTTTTAATTAAGAACAAAAATCATTAGGATTACTAGGCTTCTGAACTGCCAGTTTTACAATGCACATACAAGAAATTAATAGGCTTCTTGCTAACCTAGAAGAATTGGGACAGGCTTTTCTAAACCTAAAGGAAACATAAGATTGACAGGTTCTTGCTAACCTATACAAGATTTCTAAATCCCTAGAAATCAAAAATAGAGATAGAAAATATAAGAAATACAAAACTAGACATTTAAGATAGAAATCTTAAACAAGCTAAGATAAACTCAGATGAAACTTGATCCAGATAGCTTGAATGAAAACTTGAATAATTTCTTCAAAAAGAATGAGATGAAATAGAGAGAATTTTGTAGCTCTTTTTCTCAAATGATCTTGTAAGTAAAACTTATCAAAATGTTTTTGTATGAAAAGATATCAAAGATTTTCTTCTCTTTTGAAAAATCGTTTATATAGAAAGCAGTTAAAAGGTAGTTAAGTGGTTATAACTACCATAATTGTCTGTAATAGAAAAATTAATTTTTCATTGTTACATCGATGTGACATCAATTATGGTCTATTATTCACTAATGAATCAGTGTATAATCGATGTATAGTTTGTTGTTTTTCATCATTACATTAATTTATGCATCGAAGTAGTGATTTTTCCAAACTTTCGGTAAGATGATTTGTACTACATGAATCGGTGTGACTTCGATTGAGGTTTTCAAAAGTTCTTTTATACATCGAAGTGGCATCCATTTATCATATAGAAAATTATTTTATAAAAATTTGATTTTCATCAAATCGATTTTCTCTTCATCTCATTATTCTAACTTAAAAGATATGGATCAAAATTCATCTAAGTTTATTTACAAAAGAAATCTTAAATAAAATCAAAAAATAAATTCTAAATTTTTTTTTGCATCAAAGTCTTGATTGTAATCTTGATGTCTTCAAAAAAAGCATCACCTGAAATAAGAAAAGAAATCAGTAACAAATAATAACAATACATCAAATGAACATATCAAATAATAATGAGACAAATTTATTTTTCATCATCAAAT
>JANHAO010029891.1:0-10277 GCA_026873985.1 Saraca asoca | reverse complement strand
TTGATATGACACAACTGTAGCTTGTAATAAATGATCAGAACTCATCCATCCTCTATAAATAGGATGAAATTGTTAGTTAAGAGAGGAGGAGAGAAATATTTTGGGGTATCAAAATAAAGAAGTCTCTACCGTGGATATAGGGTCTAGTAATTCTGGATTTGGCCGAACCACGTAAAATCCTGTATTCTTTCTATTACTCTCTTCTTTTGTTAACCCAGTTAATCAGCCTGGACACCCGCACATCAACCCAGTTAGAGCAGGTCAGGGATCCCGAAGAATCCCCAGTTGGCCGAAGTATTGGTTTTCCCTATACGGACCATATTTCGACGTCAACACATTGCTTCTATGTTTTTTTTTTGATACAGCTTGAATGCATATTTGCACAATACATGGTTAGATGGGTAATGGAAGAACTTGTACACTCTACAGAGGTTGCCCTCTGCAGAATGCACAACCTCTGGTTTTTTGGCATTTAGGCTTCAGGTGGAAGAATTTATTGCTTTGTTCATGAGTCATGAATTTTGGATTTTTGTGAATGGCTTAGCTGGCTAGCGGTTATTTAGACATGATTTTCAATACGTCACATTGTGAATTCTGTTCAGATGCTTAACAACTATCTGATTAAGTGATGATATTACAAACTTACATCATGAATTATGTTGGATGTATATGGTTTATTTCTTATGTTTATGTATTCTTGTGATTTTTGTGAATGAGTTTGCTGGCTTGCTCTATATTTATCATTTCAAGTTGAATTGAGGCTATTTTTATGTCAAAAGGGGCTAAATTGGACCTTAGTTCTGCAAAAAAATAACGAAAAAGAAGGTAAGTTTCAAATCAAGACAAATCGTCACAAAGCAATGTAAATCCTCCGTTTATTCCAGTTCCGGTATATTGGTCGATCAACACTGGTTGGGAAAATTGGGCTAAAGGTTGCAATCGGTTGGTGGACTATCGGGTCCAAACCCGTTCCAAAGCAATCGATGTACATCCCTACTAATTGATAGCAGTTAACTTATCAAAGTATTGATTAATTTATCAATTATTTGTGTTAAATAAATTCTATATTTTGATTAAAAAAATGTAAAAATTTATGAAAATTCGTGACATAGAATCCATCAGAAGGAAGGGCACAACTACGTTATGTACCACACTGCCACTGTTGTTAGAAAAATGCCCTCAAATGAACCACAACTATACACATTAGTTCTGTTTAAACCATAAATTAATAACATGAAAACAACCCAAACAAGAAGTTAACAAACTATTATTTATTCTTCCTTTTCAGTTGCAGACTGTCACACCACAAGAAAAGGCTAACAATTATTATTAACGTTTTGATATTTTTATGAAAATAATTAAAAATATCAGAACATATCTAAAATATTCTTCAAACTTAATTTTAACTTTTCAAAAATGTTTCATCAATAAATCCATTTTAAAATAAGGCTTATTTAAATGAAGACCAATTAATTTGAACTTTCAACCATATCATACTCAATGACCCTCAAATGTGAAGTAAAATATATTTATGTGCATAAAATGGAAGCTTGTACTCTTCACATAACACTATTGTTGACTAAGATGTTGATTCAAATGGTAAAGTAGTTTGCTACTTTTCATATTGTCAAGGATTCAAATCCGGTTGGAGCACCTAGTTGAATATAATTTCACTAAATACATAGGCCAAGCATGAGGTGTATCATTAAACTTGCCTCTAAATTTAGGATCGGATCATGCCTGCTATAGAAAGTTGAGGAACAATGACATCCTAGGTTTAAAAAAAAACAACAATATTTAAGGAGTGATACATAACAAAAGGGTCATTAAGGATATGTTTGGAAATATTTTTAGATGTTTTTGTTTTATTATTTTTGAAAGTAATTTTTTAAAAACTATTTTTTTAGAACCAAAAAATAAAAAACTTATTTAGATATAAATTTTAAAAATAAATATTTTCTTTATTTTTAAAAATAAAAAAAAATATTTAATATTATCTATAATTTTATCATTAATGAAAATAGGTATTCTTCTTATTTTTGAAAAAAATCTGAAAACAACTATATACAAAAACAAGGAAAAACACAATTTTGCTACTCCCTAAAAATTGTTTTTCAATTACACTTTTAGAAAATAGTTTTTAAAAAATAATTTTTGAAAACAGATTGCCAAACAAATTTTTTTATTTTTATAAAACAAAAAAATCAAAAAACTATTTTTGAAAACAAAAAAATAACTTCCCAAACAACCCCTAAATTACTATATTAGTACTTTTATATATTTACATCTTCTCATGCAACTTTGTTTTTCAACATTGATAATGATGAGATTTGAACCAATAACCTCAAGCAAATTATCCAGCCCTTTTACCAGAGTCACTACTAGACTACACCTAGTGACATACATTTTCCCTGCAACTGGGCATGCGATGAAGATAAACATCTTGCTTTTTAAATAATTCTGAAAATTAGCCAGTTGAAGTTGGGATAAACATAGAACAAATGATTCTTACAAAATATATGCATCAGAAATGAAGCTACATCAAAAGATCCTGTGAATATAGAATGTTATTGATCACTTAGGCGAGAGAGACAAGACAACAGAATTTTCTTTTTCTGCGAATGAATTCTCACTTCTCATGATGTTATGTTACAAAAACGAGGCCAGAGTATCTGTGTAATTGACCATACAATAGTATGCTCACAAAAGCTCTCTAAAAGCACAACTATTGAAGGAGCTGTATCATTCTTCAAGGGGTACATGGTCACAGTGCCCGTGGCATTCATGTTTATCCGCCATCATAGGCAGGGACGGGTGTAAATCTGGGTGGGGAAATAGAAGTTTCAGACGAAAAGCATCAACCCCATTCAAATAGTAGTGAAAGAGCCTTTTGGCCCTAATAAAGCCAAGACGCCCATATAGGGCTAATGCGCCTTTATTTGTGACTTCTGCTTCCAATGTAACCTATGTGATTACAAAAACCAACAGTAATGTGAGCCAGCATGCTTCTTCTTGAGACTTCTAAGTTTCTACATTAGTCTGGTCACTTGGTCTAGTTTGGCATATATCCAAATTCAAGGCAGACCATATTAAAACTGCACAAACTGGGGGAATAAACTAAGTGCAGAGAGAAGAACATGCTTATGCAGTCTATGGTACTCTAGTTGCTAGGAGTTTCTTCACTGCAACATATGAACAAAGTCACATCATGGGGGTATAAATGATTACCAAAACGCAAAGGAAACAACAAAGCCCCATGAAGAGTAAATATCAGCGCATACCACATAAAAGAACTGACTCCTCACTTTCTAACCCTCTCTTCCTGAGGAGTAATCAAGATAGTCTAGAAATACCAAGAGTCAACAACCCAGTACAAGCCCTTCAACCAAATATTACCTGCCAATTCCTAGGCACATCCAAGGTGACAGGTGACCAAAGAACTAAATTGGTCATTATAGAAAAGGTAATATATTGAGTAGAATCTCAGCAAAAAAATCTGAAAATGAGTATTTAAAAAAGCAAGAATAAGAAATATGTCATTTTAGAGTTAAACTAGTTGCCTTCTCAATCTAATCTTCCTACATACATATTATATAAAAATTAAATCAGATAAGAATAGCAATCTCATTTTTTAGATATGTATTTGAAGAAATGTGAAAAGGATTTAAGGAGACAAGAGAATTAAAAAGGAAAAATATTTTCAAAATGCATACATTATGTAAGTCTTGCATTTTAGCATAGAAGCAATGCTACTTAAACTATCTCTTTTCAAAATCTATGAAAAAACTGCTGATGCGGTTGCATCTGAGTTCAACAGAACAGAGTTTAGGTGGGGCCATCCAAACTCAAATGCGACCAAATCAGCAATTTGTGTCAAAAGGTTTTGTGATTTGTGAATAATATTACTTGTAATTGTAGCACATTTTCCATGCATTGTCTTCTTTAGTATCACCCTATCCCAAAGGGTAATAAGATTCTACAACAATCACACAAAGACCTTGACTTCCATTTTCAACTTCAAGCTTATATTCCTCTACTTTCTCTATTAGCAATATGACAAGTGCATTAAATGATACGATATGAAGCAAAGACATAGAGACTAAGGGTACGACAATCATTAAAGTTGGTATGAATGAAAAGGAAACAAACAAAGACATGAAAAATGAAGGTGAAAATAATTTTGTGTTTAATGATTGGGTTGATGTTAACATTTCTGCCACATTATATGGAAGTTTGCTTTATTCAAATATAACTAGAGTTCAACCAAAATGGTCATTTTCTTTTGTTCTATTTCCTTTTATTATATATTTTTTTCTAAGATCATGAGATTTACTAACATGTCATCTAAAGGATATGATGATAGTTATGAAAAGAAAAAAAAAAAGAAAAAGAAACACTGACTACATTTTCAATTTCTCAACCAACCAATATATAAACTAAAAGCTTCTAATCTCTATGCCTCTCACTCCTGATTCCTTTCCACATTCTTGAATTTTAAATCCACAGTACACATACCTCTTCACAACCTGATTCCATCATCACTTTGATAGATCTGGTAACAAGTTCTGTAGCTGAAAAAACGCGAAAATACCAAAAACTGAAAATTAACAACAAACAACAACTTTTTTCCCAAGAGTTTCTGATAAGCAATTAATCAAACATGATATGGGCAGCGTTAGAATTTGAAGCCAGGCAATAAACAGCAGAGAGACCAGCACCAAAAACTAATAACAAACACATTACCAATGCCTCTTCCTCTATATGGCTTGATCACAACCAACATAGCAATGTACCCTCTGAATGTATTGCGATGCTCACCCATCTTGCACACCACAGTTCCCACGCATTTACCTTTATGAAACGCCTAAAACCAAGAATAGGAAAAACAGAAAAATCCCATATTGATCAAATTCAGATACTGAAATCAAGATTGAAGGAAGACCCATAGGAAACGAGTCATGAGAGACATAAAGTAAAAATGTTTGCACCAGGAAAGAAAGCTGAGGCCAGAGATAGACGAAGTAACGGTACGTGAAGATGGAGTAAGGCTCGCTGAGCTCTTGGTCTACAAGGTTCATGATAAGTGGCAGGTGATGTTCACCGCCATAGCTGAGATACTCAATCTCGGAAGCTTCAAATTCAACTTTCTCGATTTCTCTCTCTTCTTTCCTGCTATCCTCCATCGATTTCGACCTGTTGAGGAACCAGTGTGTGCGGGCACGCGTTGGCGGGACCAGGATGATGGGACTAGCGGCCTATTTCTGCTGAACCAACAGGCTTTTCTTATTTGGCGTCCACAATATGAGTTTACTGGGTTTAGCTTTACAGCGTCCGAGGGATGTTTTGATAGTTTGATGTGGGCCTAACCCTTTAAATTTGATATGGTGGTATTTTACCTTCTTAAAAAATTGGAAATCAAAGTTTTAAATTATATAAATTAATATTAATTAATTTATAAAATCATATAATTTTTATAAAATTTTAATTAATAATAACATCATTATATATTGATTTATACGTTATTTTTACATAATTTTATAAATTTATTTTTAAGTATTTAATTAAAATTTTATATATTTAATTTAATTTCTATTAATTATATAACTTAAAAATTATATGCTAAAAAATAACATAATAAATCAATATACAATAACATTGTAATTCTTGTTTAAAAAAATTATGTAATTTAATAACATAATTAATTAAGTAGATGTGAGTATTAATTCTAAGTTTTGCATAATTTAATAGTTTAATCTTTAAATTTTCAAAATTGACAAAGGCAAAATCCAACCATTCCGTGTTTTACAATTTTCCCTTTTAATTTTTGTTTGGCAAAATAATATATTGTTAATATTTATTTGCCCCTTTTATGAAAAATGTAGGTTTAATCTATATTTAATTAGTCTCAATTTCATTTATCTCATATTCAACTTTCTTTAATATAATCCTTGTATTTATCTGCCATTAATCCGATTTATAGAATTACTAATTACTAATTTCTTAACCTTTACTACAAGAAGTTTAATTTTTAGTGACAAAAATTTAGTGACAAGGGTTATTTTTGTTACTTAAAACAATGCTTTTGTAATAATATTTTATTGTTGTCATTAAGCTATCAATATTAGTGACAAATTTTGTTTATGGTCACAAAAATAATAATTTTTAGTGACAAGTGTTATTTTCGTCATAGTAGTGATTATTAAAAATTAATTTTTGTATTTGTAAAAAATTGTAAGTTAGAGGAAAAATAATATGTTTTTGGTGGCAACATTTATCGTTACTAAAATTTAGTGACAAGATGAATATGTTGACACTAAAAGAAGCTTTAGTGATAATGTTATTTGTCACAAATAGTATGTTTTTAGTGATGACATAAAAACGTGGTCACTGAAAAAAAAACTTTAATGACAATATTGATTATCACAAATATTATGATTTTAGTGATGATGTAAATATGTTGTCACTAAAATAAGCTTTAGTAATATAGATGGTGGATTTCAGTTTTGCCAAATCCAACCAACCTGAAAGATTCCTACGGACCCAAACTACAATCCGGTTGTATGAATGTTAAAAATTACAGCAAACAACTGAAAACAAATGAAACACAAGATGAACATGGACACGGTAGTGCTTTATTGCTTATGGAGAAATTTTAGCAGAGTTTTGGTATAGTATTTTTTGCTTTAACTCTTCTTCTCTCTCTTTTTTTTATAGAGAGCTCCTTCCTTTTATTTATAGATGGGAAGAGGTTATAAGTGTAATTACATAGTTTGTATTTCTGTTACATCAAAATAAATGTATAAGATAGCCTAGACTACTACAAAATGTCTTCTATAGACTAGTGGCTGATTTTCAAGTCTTGTTTTTTAGGGGTGCGGCTGTGGTGTTGCTTCTTGCAAGCTAGTCCCATGCACTAAGTTTGAGAGGGTCACTGCTTCAGGGCTTTCCTCAACAAGCTTTTTGCTGAGTGAGGTGCAATGTCCCTGAGATGGGACTCTTGGTTGCTACTAGCCTTTGGATAGCGAGGGCGATCTTCACGAGTTTGCCTTTGGCAACATGAGCTCACGTATAACGAGCTGTCAACTATGTGAGTCGGGTATTTTCCTTTAGCAAGTTAGGACTTTGTCTCGTTCTGTGTCTGCATGGACAATGGTTTAGCGAACTTGGTTTTTTTCTCATTCGAACTTGGTTTGTTTCCCGGCCTTTGCTAGCCTATTTCATAGAACTGGAGAACGCATATAACATAAGCCCCCCAACTCTCAGCTTGCTTCGCGGGCTGGGAGTTGAATAGTTTCCCTAGCAAAGGTCCTTCTTTACAGATTATCATGTAGTTAAAGTCTTTAGTTAGCCTATCATTTCATCTGATTCAGGCCACACCTCATGTTATACATGTCTCATTGCCACAGATGAGTCTGTCTCATTTTGTTCTGAAGCATTTAATGGAAGTGGTTGAGAGTTCTTCTAGACTCTTTGGTGAGACCAGGCCGGTCCATTATTTAAAGCGTGGAAAGTTCTTCTTCCTTTAGCTAGTGACCAAACTGATAGGAACCTCAGACAAGCCCCCTATATTTTCGGTGGTCTGTTTTCCCAGAGAGATGTGCATGGTTTGCTGCATAGGAAGCCTTCTCAGGCAATTCTCCTTCTTTGAGAATAAGGGAAGATCTTTCGTAGATCTTAGATTATTTTCTCACGGTGATGTTGTGGGGTTCTTCCTTCTCAACCACTCCGATGTGCCTCATTGGAGTTCTCAATGCTAAGGGTGAGGCTGAAGAGGAGCTTGCTGCTAAGGAGGACGATTGAAAGAAGAAAGTTGGGGATCCAACGTGTTCCTTGATCCCCTAGGAATTAACTCCCAGCAGCCAGCCATCTTTTTATTCTCTTCAACCTTCAGCTTGATCTAATTTGTACTTCAAATTTTGTAAATTTACCTCATTAAGGCTTTTTAATGAAAGAATCGTTCTTTATGATTCTTGCATATTATGCTGAATATTCTGCATATCACAAATGAAAATGTAAATTCATGCAAATCAAAGTAAAACAAAATGTTTAGATAACCAATTGGTTACATTTATTAACAAATTTGAGAACCAAAATGTTTTAGTGATGAATAATGTAAAAGTAGATCACATGAAAGCTGCGAGCATTAGGTTGCATAAGAACTACGAACATTAGGTTGCATGAGAGCTGTGAACATTGAGTCATAATGACTTGAGTTTATCTTGAGTGTCTCTACACCTTAACTGGACCATAGGTCGCAATTGGCCAATGAGTTTTTAGAATGAGCTTTGGAAGCCTTAGTTGGAAAGCTAGCAATTGTATCAAAATGAGCTCCGGAGGCCTTAGCTCAAAAGTTGGTAATTGTATCGAAATGAGCCTTAGCAGCCTTAGCTCGAAAGCTGGTAATTATACTAGAATGAGCTCTGGTGGCCTCAACTTGAAAGCTGGCAATTAAGTAAGGTCACGTGAAAACTGCACCTTTGTAATGTACAAGTGCCCAGGTTGTATGAAAGCTACGCCCTAGGGAACTTCATTGTATGATGTGTGACTAATCTCGTCAGACTTGAGGATAATTTGCTTCTTATCACAACACTTTACAAAGAACTCATTCGAAAACCAATAAAGGAATTCAAAATGTATTCATTAATTTTTGAAGCCCATTACAACATTAATATATGATTCTGATTATAGAGGCCTCTTCTCACCCGGGGTCTCGCTGGAAAGGCTCAGGTCGCTGCCCTAAAGGCTGCACCACATAGCTTTGCAAGCAACCTCTCTTGATGAGGTCCTCGATAGCATCCCTCAGTTCCTGACAATTTGAAGTGTTGTGCCCGACCTCATTGTGATAGGCACAGAACTCTTGCTTGTTTCCTTGCCTATAAGGAACCTTAATAGGGTTGGGCTTCCCAAACTCCTCTTTTTCCCTTTCCATTATGAATATCCTGTCTTGGGTGTCAAACAGGATGTTGTACCATTTGTGGCGACTTGGGGATAAAAGACACTCGTCCATAGCTTTTGTGGACCTCTTCATGGTATGCTCACCAGAGTGGTCACCTTGATCCATATTGCCTCTCTTCTTATTATAGGCAGAGCCATCTTTCTCATGCTTTTAGTCAAGCTTTCCTGAGTCGAAGGTTTCTTCCCATTTGATCTGCTTGGTAGCTCTTTTGTAAAACTTGATTAAATCCTTCACCAGGGACTTGTATAGACTTTTGTATAACTTTTCATCCTTGTGGAGTCTCATGGAGATTGTCACCAATATGGTTTCTTCAGATAAATTCTCCACCAAGTTAACATCAAGCCTGAACTTGACAACGTAATCCTTTAGCGACTAATGCTTACACTAGAAGATCATGTGAGATGAGAGGGAGGCACGAGTTGCCTCTTCAATGCTCAATACTAGCTGATGAACTTCTATTGACACTTTTTCCAGCTGCATATTGAGTGAGTTGGAAGGCTTCTGAACCAAGTCTAAGGTACACCTCTTAGTGTAGCTGGGAAAACTCAGCATTTAACCAGAGGATCGACTATTTGCAAATCCATCTGAATGTTGAATATGTGTAGATGGTCATAAGGATCAGTGTCCCCACTGTACAAAGGAATCGTAGGGATTTTGAGCTTAAGGGGGAGAGACTGAGCCTCGATCTTTATTGAGAATGGCGACCTGTCCTTATAGCAAGCTCGATCATTTGGCGCTCAGAGATGTTCTTCCAACTGGTTTATTTTTTGATACAATTCTTCCAGCAATGGATCCCGTGCCCCAGATCTTTAGCCAAAAGATTACTGGTCCCTTCGATTCTCCTAGTCGTGAGAATAGTGACCTGGAGTTTATTGTTGTGAGCAACGACCTGAAGGCTGATTGGCTCTGCTTCAACATCAAGTTTGCTACTACTGGAGAATATTCCTAGGTGTAGTAGCTTCATTCTACCTTTGTAAACCCTAAGCTTGCACTTATGCTGTCACGACCCAATTCCCAGGTTCGTGACTGGCGTAGAAGATCGCCCGTAGGAGACCTCCTACAAGCCTAGCTATACATTTTGACCCTTTATTTTCTTTTATTCCTGCCAAAAATTCGGCAAAGTTTCCTCTATAAACTGGACACCGAGGCTCAAGGCCTTATTTCATCAGAACCTGATAAACAAATAATTGAACATACAGTGGCCCAGGCTAAACATTTATAGCCTATTGGGCGTTTAGAATTCAATTACAGACATAATACAATAAATATTACAATTTTATACAACACATTCATAGACAAATCATATGGGCTATATACGCAG
>JANHAO010029890.1:0-10274 GCA_026873985.1 Saraca asoca | reverse complement strand
TTATTAAATTTTATATGCTTGTAAATATATAATTTATATTATTGTAATTTTAAAAAAATATTAATTATTGAAAAACATTTTGATCTAATTATATACTTCAAATTCATTTAGAATAATTTTATTGACTATTAATATTTAAGAGTATTTTTGTGAAATTAATTATTTAATAAACCTATACATTCTTACGTAGTATGATGACAAACAAAGACAGAATAATTTTTACAAATATTCATCTTATACAGAAACATATTAAAACATAATATAATATATTAAGTTATTTTATAAATATATTATACTATATTATAATGCTTATATTTTAAGAATATGCCAAAGGAAATTTAAGTAATAAATGCCTATGCCTTTTATTTTTTTTGGCCACTTTTTGTGCTCAGCGGTGAAATTATTTATGAATTTTTTTTTGCATGTATTTAAATGTTTTGGATAATTAAAAATATTTTAATAGGCTTTTTAATATTGAAAATGAGTATAAACATATCATTTGAAAATATTAAGCTTAAAATTATTATTTTAGACTAAGAATTGTTTTAAAATAAGTTTAAAAACTTTTTCTTGAAAAAAAAAATCTAATTGTCTGCATGCCGATCCATTAAACCTGCAGACTGCACCTTGTAGGACTTCACTACTCCTTTGGCAGTCTGTAAATGTCACGAATTTCATTTGCTTTCAATGAAAACTTCTTAGTTACAAGTCATTTTTGTCACACCTGACTCAATTTTAAATCCATTTTCTCTTAATCAAAGATTAGTATTCTTGAAGTTAAGATTTAGGGATTTTGGATTTAAAGACTATTTATTTAATGAAACTATGGTAAGAAGAGAACGAGAATTATGGATTAAAAAAATCATTTCTTTTTGCCATAGCATAGAATTTTCCTACAGGAGCTGCTCTTGTTCGCCACAGGGGTTCACTCTCAAATTTCTACCTCGCTTTCCTGCAAACCCAAAAGCCTGCTGTAAGGCTGGCTGGCTGGCTGGGTGTACTTCCATTCAATTCACTCACTCTTAATATGTATATTCCCTCTAAATCCCTAATTCAATTTCAATCATAGAGCTATCAAATGGAGGATTCAGAGGGAGGCCTCAGCTTCGATTTCGAGGGTGGCCTCGACAATGCTCTCCCCAACCCTACTTCCTCCGCTCCTCTAGTCAAATCCGACTCTTCCGCCGCCGCCGCTACTAATGGTAGCGCAACTGGAAACGCCAACGCTGCCGCTGACCTTGCAGCGTCGGGCATTATCCCCGGACGGCGGAGCTTCCGTCAGACGGTGTGCCGGCACTGGCTTCGTGGTCTCTGCATGAAGGGCGACGCTTGCGGCTTCTTGCACCAGTATGACAAGGCAAGGATGCCTGTGTGCCGGTTTTTTAGATTGTATGGCGAGTGTCGCGAGCAGGATTGCGTTTATAAGCACACCAATGAGGATATCAAGGAGTGTAACATGTATGTTTGTGCTTCGAATTTCGCTTTCAGTGGTTCTCAGCTTGTTGGTTCTGCTTGATTTTTTTTTTCAGCGTATGATTGGAGTTGATTTTGTTGGCATTATTTGTTGTTGATTGCGAGTTTAACATGATCAATGCATAAATATCACTACCGGATTTTGTTTGACGTATTCCTGCTGCTTCATAAATGGGGGGCTTGGAAAAGATTATTTCTTGCTTTCTTTAGGAACAATATGCAACATGATGATATACTGTCATGATTTATGAAACACTGGCTGAGTCAACCACTGTTCTTTGTGTATACTTATAATTATCATAGTTACAATAAAACAAGTTGCAGAAGTTATATTTAAAACAAACCTCTTGAGCTGGGTTCGTGGCATTTTCTGGCGATCTGTTTAATGCAGGGACATATAATCCATTAAGTTTTTTCTTTTTAGATCTCTGCATTTTTGGGGTTTCGGGTAAAAAAAGGGGGGGGTTTCAAGATTTTGCGAATTGTGCAATGTTTATTGTAGTTTTGACTTTGGTGCATTGGTTGGGACAAATGTCATAACTTTGGAGGAGTAGTTTCTGATTTAATGCTTTCTCAGAGATAGCATTACTTATAGGAATTTGGAATCAATTTGTTGCTTAGTTGCTTTACTTAGTAGGTTTTTCAAGGGGCATCATTGACAGATTCTAAGAGCTTGGAATGCTTTGTTGTACTTAAATAATGTATCTTGTCCTTTTTTGTTGGTGTCTGGGAGGATGTTTTATTCTGTTCTTGTGTTTCCTCTTCTATCTTGGGTAGATTGTGACCTTACTATATAAAGGGGAAAATTTTGCATTCTTTATGTGACTGGCTTTATATGCATTTGGCTTTAACTTTGTTACCAACTGAACTTGTGTGTTTTTGGTCTTAATAAAATTCTGCATCTACAGGTACAAGTTGGGATTTTGTCCCAATGGCCCTGATTGCCGGTATAGGCATGCAAAAACGCCTGGACCTCCACCTCCTGTTGAAGAGGTCCTTCAGAAGATCCAGCATTTGTATTCTTACAATTTTAATGCAAACAACAAATTTTTTCAACAAAGAGGTCCTGGATATTCTCAACATACCGACAAATCTCAGGTTCCTCAAGGTCCTAACCCTACAAATCAAGGAGTGGCTGGAAAGTCATTAACAGCAGAGTCAGCTAATGTTCAGCAGCAGCAACAAGTTCAACAGTCTCCGCAGCAGGATAGCCAGAACAATATCCAAAATCTTCCTAATGGCCAGCCCAATCAAGCAAACAGAATTGCAACACCTTTACCTCAAGGAGTATCTAGGTGTGTTCAGAGGCCTGTAGTTTTATATAGGGCTGTATAAGAAATTAGTTAGTATGCTGACACCACTATTATATGCAAGGTGTATTGCACTGTTGTTGTTTACTCAGAAGATAAATGCTGACATTTATCAGCTATACTGTATGTCTCCTTAGAGTGCTCTGGTCCATTTTGCTGTTTATGCTTGTATTTAATACTGTACTTTATTAATTTTTTTATACAATTGATTTGCTTTTTCTCTTGCACAATATATATTGTCAGTTTAGCTCCAATACAAAAGCCAGAGCTTTCATCTTTGTGGCTTAACGCCAAATTTTTTCTGCCCTAATTATGGCCAGTGTCTGGACATCGGATTAGCAGCAGTTATGGAATTTCCCTATTTTTTTTTTCTGCTTATTATATTTACTAGTATATAGTAAGTGTTTATGGGACTGTATCCAGTTGTATGCTCATGTGTGTATATTGTCTACGTAATTATTTTATTTTGGTTCTTTATAAAATTTTACAGTTATGTATGAAAGAAGAGACTTATATTTTTTGGGGAATGAAATTGTACTGAAGAAAATATATATTCATGGATGACACCTTGAACATATAATCCGTCTCATAATTTTTCTCTCATTTTTTATTATGTTGCCTTAATGATCACAACTTAGTGGTGAACATATAGAGATCATAAGTTTTTATTTTCTTTTGGTATATACATTATAAGGCCATGCAAGGGGTGTTCTCTCCTAGCATTGCTACACCCTTTGACATTTCAAATTTCAAATTGTTCTCTTTGTAAAAAGTAGAAGCAGAGACATTATTGAACATTTACAAGGGAGTATTGTGCAGCTGTGCTGTTGGGTTGTGACAGTTGTAAAATACTTTAAATTTGTACATAGCAGCATAGCACTGAACAAAGATACATCCTTCTTTCATTTAGTAGGCTCATATTAAGTGAAGTTTTGGTTTTAAAAGTGAAGCATTTCACCTTAATTGTGTGAAATATATCAGGCCCCATTCTAGACCATTCATCCTGCATCTGCAATACTTTAAAATGCCAAGCATGAAGTTTTCTCCAATAACCTGAAGAAAACACAATTTTCAGTTGTAGGCTTATTATTTGCAGTCCAAAGTTAAAAAAAAAAAATGAAATAAGAAAAAGAGGATATAGATTATAATAGATAAAGAAAAAAGGTGACTTATTATTGAAGGTGAGAAGAAAGTATGCAAGTGCTATCATATTAATTAAAAGTTGACATATTAGAAGGAAACATATGTCTGATTTGCTTGAATGTTACCGTATTAGAATGCTTGTCTTATACTTTATTATTATTGATTTTCAACTTCCTACTATCTTCCTCTGTTACTGCTGCTGATTTCCAATTTGATCTTGTGAGAATAAAGTTTGAATTACCTTGCAGATTAGCAAGCAACCAAGATAATTCTAAGAAAGGATGAATATCCTTTAACTAATATTACCTGCTGCCATAGTTTACTGCATGATTCTAATATGGTATTCAATACCAGATCTTATACTCATGAGAGCTACATATATGTATTATGGTATACTGATTCACTTAAAATATTAGGTATTTTATTGTTAAAAGCTGCAATCGTGAAAATTTGGAGTTATCTGTGCAACAAGGAGTGTGGGCAACTCAAAGAAGCAATGAAGCTAAACTGAATGAAGCCTTTGATTCTGTGGAAAATGTGATATTGGTTTTCTCTGTCAACAGAACTCGACATTTCCAGGTTTGTTCTGAATCTTGCTTACTGCTTGAATAGTTTTGTTCAATTGAATGATGTTAGGCCAAGGATTTATTTGGAACTAATTTGACAGCTAGTAATGAAGGTGGTCAACACTTGTTTTAAATTTAGCAGGTCTTGGGATTTATATAACTGATTCCTTATACAAGAAACCCATTTGATGAATCTGCAGTACTGATATGCTGAGGTCCTGTTTGGATAAACCGCTTAAATGAGAGTTTATATTACAAGTGCTTTTTGGATAAGTTCTATTATTACAAATACAGTCTAAAATAAGCTCATTTGCATTTGGGTACACTTTGATAAGCATTTATAATTGTTGTATGTTTGTTTTGATGTACAACTATTAAAGCACTTATAATTATTGAAATTACTATAAAGAACAATGATAAACACTTATCATTACAAAATTTTAAATAAATAAGGAAAAATATACTGGCATGCCATGCCCATTATTTATCTAGTTACTAGTTATACAAGTGCATATTTTAAATAGTTAAATATCCTTTAAACAAAAGTAATATGATTTATATATTAAATATATAATTAGTAAAAAAAATTAATATAGAGAATCCAAACATTAAATATTTATAAAAGAGAAAATTAGTTGATTAGTGTGTTACACTGCTATTCAATGTTATAATAATATTTTGTTTTAAAGTCGTAATCTGCACATTCTCTGCTCTTTCTTACCTTGTATGTGGGGCTCGCATGTAGGCCCACTTGCAATGTGAAAGAGAGAATACAGGGGTGAGTGAACCCACTTACAATGTGAGAGAGAATAAAGAAGTGAGTGGTAGAGTGTGCCGAACATTTTCCTTTGTTGTTTGTACAAAATAATAGGTTTTTTTTTAATCAATTTTTTAATATATTATTTCTATTCCATTCCCTTCTCACCTTAAACACGGATCCAATCAATTTTTTAATATAGTATTAAACTCTAGTTCTCTTCTAGAAAAAAAAAAATCTAATATCAATGTATAAGTAAATATTACATATACCATGCAAATTATTACTTCATTCTCCCATCACCTAGTGTAAAGGTACAACCAAAACACTGGTGAGGGTAAATTTGGTATTTACTTGTTTTGATGAATTATAATTTATGAATCCGAAATATATGGTGTTTGTCATGAGATTGGTATTGTGTTTTGTGGACTGATTCTGTCGGTCTCACTATATTTTGATTGGCATGTTTAGTTCTAGGCTAAAATCATATATGGTTACTTTTTAAACAGTGCTTTTTTTTTTTTTTTTCTGTTTCATTTGGATACTTTTGAATTTAGATGTACTGATTTATAAAGTGTATTTTTAATATTTTTTATGTATGAAATTCTGCATGTGTTACTCGGGTCACAATGAAAACTAGAACGTACAGATCTTTCAGCTGTTTTATAAATCTTCTACCAACAGCTTGTGACTTCTTAGAATATTTTAATTTTTAATTACTAACAAATTGTTTGCATACAATTGCTTAAAACTGGTTTCTGAAACTCCTCATAAGTCGCAACAGTCTCTTGAGTGTTAATCTTACTAAACTCGCCTTTTGACTGGTTGAGATAATTTAATCAGAAGGGATTGAAGGAAGTGATCGAGACACAATAGGTGCCTGTTCTTTCCTTGTGTTATAATCTTCATGAGTTTGTAAAATATTTGCGAATTTGCAGAAGAGTTTGATATTTCAAGCTGGGAAGAATGCATTAAACCAGCTGATTATGTATTGTTGCTTGTAATGTGATATGGGTCTTCTACTGATACCTTAATTCTATAAGGGGGAATTATATGAATTTTTAAACTGTAATATGAAGTACAGAGCAGACGCATTGAATTACTTATTGATCTTTTAAGTTTTATTAAGTAATCAATTGCTATCATTTGGCTCTGGACTTTTTAAATATGAATATAACACTTGGGATCTTTATTTTATCTATCAAACTGAACCATAGTGTCTTTTTTAAAAGCTGTGGCTTTGATACTGAACATATTAATGCTGTGGATTTGATAGTGAACATGAAGTTGTCTACATTTCGGCAGGGATGTGCAAAGATGACTTCCAGAATCGGTGGATCTGTTGCTGGGGGGAACTGGAAATATGCTCATGGAACTGCACATTTTGGGAGGAATTTTTCAGTTAAATGGCTAAAGGTATAAAAGCTCTTATATGTCCTCCATAAACAAAAGCTAATTCGTTTCTCCACAAAATTTGGCAAGGGAAAGAAAAGGCTTTAATGTTGCCCTTTTTTTTTTTCTTCTTTTTCTGTCTTTTTGATAGATGTTGAATATGTAAGATTGGAGATATGGCTGATGAACATAGATGTTAGTAGATAGGTTAGTTATGGGCCTAAATAGGTCAATGAGTCATGAGCATATTGTACTCCTACTTGTACGTATTTTTCAATATAAATAGATGTATTTGCCTCATTGTAGAGTGTGGCTTCACAATTCTTTCTCTCATAACATGTTATCAAAGCCTCCTATATCTTCTCTCTTTCTTCCTAGCCTAATCAAACAAAACGTACCTTCTTTTTCTCCTCCTCCCTTTCCTTCTTTCTCCGTGAGTCAGGGCAGTTTATTTGGCAGCAATCTTCGAATTGCATGTTTGGTAGTGAGTATTCAGCGTTTGGATACAATTTTTGTGGTGGCAGTTGTCTATTTTAGCGAAAATTGGGTCTGTTCAAAGGCATGTGGAGGTGGAAATCTGGTTTGTCCAGAGGGGTTTAGAGTGCTTGAGGCAGCAAGTTGCAAAACTGGGTTGATTAGGCAGTGGATCAGCAGACGGCAATCAAGGTTGGGCGGTGCGTGTGATGCACATGCTCTGTTTTGGGTGGCACGTAAGGTCTAAGCGCAGAGGAAACAGGCAGCATGTGAGGCACTTTTTGGCAATGCTCTTCCTCCTGCAGCTTCTCCAGCAGCCATTGCACCTCCCTACGTAGAGGAAACAGGCAGCGCATGAGGCACTTTCCAGTGGCGCACTTCCACCTATAGCTTCTTCAGTGGCCACTGCCTCTCTGTGTGGTTGGATCTTTGGTTTGTAGACTTCTCTTTGGTTTTTTAATTTTTGACGATTCTGGTGCTGTTTTCTTTTAGAATTTTGCTTGAAATTTTGTGATGGTTGACTCTGCTTTTGATTTGAGCATCAAAAACAAATACCCGACCCCTAAGACTTCTAGTGATGAGGGAAATTAGAATTTAAATCCATCTTTTCAAATTTGATTCTAGCTGCAGGAAAAATAACTGATCAAAAATTAGTTGTAGAGGGTCGACAATATATCCCATGGAAGAGAGCTATTGAGATTTTTTTTTTTTTTTATGGTATCGATAGATCTGATCATCTCACTTTAGATCCTCCTACAGATGGCCCAAAAGCCAGATGACACAAAAGTTAAATGGATCTTGGAAGACTAATGTTTGTTTGGCCTTTTGTGTAATACCTTGGCAAGTGAAGTTGAGGATAATACTATTCATTACAAAATAGTCAAGGAATTATGGGGATTCCTTGGGACACTACTCAGGGAAGGATAATCTGAATCAAATATGCGATTTATGTCTCTGAAAAGTTAAAAATGTTTTACAAATTTATACTAACGTCAATTGTATTTTTGAAAACTGAAATGCTCTTCTTCCTGTCATTAACATTGAGGCAATGCGTACTCAACGGGAGCAATTGGGAGCACTGTATTTTTTGTTGGCTAGAGATTTGCCTTCACATTCTACAACTCCTAGTGAGTCATCTGCTTTGATTGGATCTAGTACTCAAAAGGGTTGTCATGGTACTAGAGGAGGAAGAGGAAGGGGGCGTGATTCTAGCAACACCTACGTTTGCCACTGCTACATATAACCCAAACATATTAAGAGGAATTGTCCCAAATTGATTGGAAAAAATGTACCACCTTCTTGCTTCCACTAGTATTCCTATTAGTACTCATGCACAAAAACCTAAGATCACTCGAAACATAGCCATGTCTGAATTTGAATATGCTTAATACAATCAATTCCAAGTCTCTCAGCATCGTCGCCCACCCAATCCATTTCCACTATAGTTCAGACAAGTAATCCCATTGCATGCGTTTCTAGTTCCAATTCTAGATGGGTTATTGATTCAGAGGCTACTAATCATATGACTGACAACACATGTATCTTGTCTTCTTTTGAAACTTCCTTTACTTCTCATTTTACTTTAGTAAATGGGTCTACTACTTTTGTTATTAGAAGTGGTGCAGTAAATGCTGCACCTAATATTTCTCTATTCAATGTTTTGTGTCTTCCTAAGTTCCCATTTAATTTGCTTTTGTTAGTCGATTAACACATACCTATAATTATGGTAATTATGGTGTTTTCTTTTTTCTTGGTTATTGTGTTTTTCAGGACCTTTTGATGAAGATTTTTGGTAGGGGATACAAATTTGGTGGATTTTACGTGTTTTATGAAAAATTTCCTTGGTCAATTGCTATTGTTGCTACCTTTACTCCATATCAATTATGTTGTCATTTGGTCATCCTTGCTTAGCGTCTTAAAAAAAAACTGTGTCCTAGTTTGAGTTCAATTTCTACTTTAGATTTGGGTCATGTTAGTTTGTTGAACAACATCATTGATCTTATGTTTCTAAAGTCAATAAATGGATTGCATCCCCTTTTGAGTTAGTCCATTCATATTTTTTGGGTCCTTATCCAGTTGTTTTGAAATTTGGTTATTGGTATTTTGTTACTTTTGTTGATGATTAGTAATCTAGAGTTACCTGGCTTTATTTAATGCAAAATCGATCAGAATTATTTACTTTCTTTTGTGCCTTTCATGTTGAAATTAAAAATCAATTTCAAATATCTATACGCAACTTGGGAAGTGATAATGCTAGAGAGTATTTTTCAACACAATTTTCCTCATATTTGTTGCAGCATGATATAATTCATCAGTCATCTTGTGCAGTTACTCCATAACAAGATGGAGTAGTTGAAAGAAAAAACCATCACTTAATAGATGTTGCCAGTGCTCTCTTATTTCAAATGAGAGTGCTTAACATGTTTTGGGCAAATGTTGTTTTAATAGCTTGTTTTCTGATTGATTGCATGGTATCTTCAATTCTTGACGGTGATGTACCTTACTCCCTTTTGTTTCCTTCTCAGTCATTATTTCCTCTTACTTCACATATTTTTGGTTGTATTTGTTTTGTTTAAGATCATCGTTCTCAAGTGTCTAAATTAGATGTACTCTCGAATTTAAAAATTGTCATCCTTCTGAATTGGGTTGGGTTCTTATTCTATATCTTTTGCTGCTACTTTCTTTGAATTTACTTCGTTTTTTTGAATCTTTTGAGTCTCCTTTCTTGATATCAGAGTATGAATCTATTGATGAACATTTTCTTGTGTCTTCTACTATTTAGAATTCTTAGGTCTCTTCAACTAAAACTTAGGCTTCCCCCTCTTATTAAGTATGTTTATTCTCGTAGAGTGCAGGTACTAGCTGTAGCTTGCCCTTCTAACATTACTGAGATATTAGGTGTAGCACCTCTTTCAAATCCACCATTAGCTTCGTCTCCTCTACCGGCTTCTTCCTCACCAAATTCTCCTCTTGTGCCCTTTGATCTTAAATTGCTCAATGAAAGGGTATTCGTAGTTGTAGTTAGAAAGGTATCCATAATCACCCCTATCCTATCTCTACTTTTGTGTCATATTCATAGTTGTTTACGGCGCATGGCGCACAATGGCGATGAGGGCCCTTGGCGCAATGGCGCACTGCGCATTGTGTAGCGCATGGCAA
>JANHAO010029889.1:0-10276 GCA_026873985.1 Saraca asoca | reverse complement strand
TCAGGAGCACCTAGTCTGCAAATTGAAAAGATCCATATATGGTTTGAAACAGGCCTCGAGGCAATGGTATTTGAAATTCCATGACATTGTTTCCTCCATTGGCTTTAATGAGAATGCAACTGATTAGTGCATTTATTTGAAGATGAATGGGAGCAAGTTTGTGATTTTAGTCCTGTATGTTAATGATATACTACTTGCTAGCAATGATTTGAACTTGTTGTGTGAGACAAAGCAAATGTTGTCAAGCCACTTTGATATGAAAGATCTTGGTAATGCCTCTTTTGTTTTGGGCATATAGATATACCGTGATAGATTCTGGGATATTCTTGGCTTGTCTTAGAAAACATACATTGAGTAGGTGCTATCCAAGTTCGGTATAAAATCTTACTCCCCATGCGCAACACCTGTATTGAAAGGTGAAATGTTCACCAAGTTCCAGTATCCTCAAAATGATGAACAGAAAGCCCATATGAATAGAGTCCCATATTCATTTGCTGTTGGTAGTTTAATGTATGCTCAAGTTTGCACACGTCCTAACATCGCTTTTGCTATTAGTGTGCTTAGGAGATTCTTGAGCAATCCCAGAGTGGAGCATTGGAAAGCTGCAAAGAAATTTATGAGATACTTGCAAGGTACCAAAGATTAGATGCTCACCTACAGAAAATCTGATTAGCTTGAGATGATCGAATACACTGATTCTAGCTATGACGGTACCATAGGTGATCAAAAGTCTACTTTTGGATACTTGTTTTTGATGGCTAGAGGTGTTATTTCATGGAAGAGTTGTAAACAGTCTATTACGACCGCTTCAGTTATGGAGGTAAAGTATGTAGGTTATTTTGAAGCCATTAAATAGGCTATATGGTTGAAGAACTTGATTTCTGGGTTCCATCTTGTGGAGAGTATTTCTAGGCCTCTGATGATTTATTGTGACAACTCTGCCGCTGTTGCCTTCTCTCAAAATAATAGAATGTCTACACACACTAAACATTTTGACATCAAATATGAATTTGTGAGAGAGAAGATTCAAAAGTTACAGACTTATATTGAGCACATAAGCACTACGCTTATGGTTGCGGATCCACTAATCAAAGGCTTAACAGCTACTACTTTTAAGGGTCATGTAACTTGTATGGGCGTTGTTAAAATTAATGATGTTATGCGTTAGTGGGAGTTTTATGATGTATGGCATGTGTTGATCAAATATTGATGCTATTCAATTAATTTTGTCTCCAGACATTTATGAACTATTGTTATTATTGTCCATATGATTGTGTTTAATGCCATATTTTGTTGCGTGCATGTTATATTGTGCTTATATATATGTGTATATAATATAAGCGTTGAGAGAGACATTTTTATTTAGTCTTGATTTTGTAATACTAAGAAGTTTTGGAATATCATGTTTTCTCAGTAGGCATCCTTGTTGGATGCTTGGACCATTATTAGGACTACACATGGATCATATTTTGTAATGCATGTTCTAAACTCAGTTGTCCACATTACTCAAGTTATTTGAGGAATAGTGCTTTGGATTGTATGATGTTCTGTGACCCTATTGGACATGACTTCTGCAATGCTGAGTACTTATTGCCTTATTTTAACTTGGGGGTTGTTGTCGGTTTATAGTGCTTACTTTCATAATTGACACATTACTATGGCCATATTATTATGATATTAAATCTAGAGAACTTTTCTTTTAAAACCCATGATTTATGTTAGCTTAAGTGGAAGATTGTTGGAATAATTTTGTGAACTAACATAAATTATGTTTTCATATTTAAAACATAGATTTAATGTTTAAGTCAATTATGAGTATTTTGTGTAAATAGCCCAATTAAATATATGATCTATTTTATTTAATGGGTTGCACCTGTGTTAGGTGGACTGAGTTTATTGGACCATTGTATTAGGTTACCTGTTGATGGGTAGGTTAAACCCAATAACCCATTAGGGTTGCACATAAAGGGTCCCTGATCTCTGCTATAATATGCGTGTTACTACCCATTAAGTAAGACGTTTTATTTTTATCAATATTATAGTCAAGAGAGTAGTTTACCTCCATACAAAGCAGTTCTTCCAAGTTCAAGAGCATGGATTCATCATGTCTCCCAGGTAATTCTAAACTTTAAATTATTAGTACATGTTATAGGTTCACCTATAGATCTAATATTTAAGTTATTGTGAAGTTTCTTTTGAGATTACGAAATTTTTATCAGGGGATTCAAATGCCAAACTAATATAAATCACTTGATTTTGATAAAAACCAAAAGATTTGGTTTTTGACTGTTTCAAATTGGCATCCGGTTGAAATTGATTTTTAAAATGTTAAACCAAAATGTTTATTTAGTTAAATATTTTATGTTAAACTGCTTATAGCCAAACTGATTCCACCTTTAGGTGAAATGACGATCAAAATAATGATAGGTGTCAATGAATAAATGGTGAGGGATGACAATATTGTAATGATGATCTAGTTTCTATTGAGAGTATTATAGTTTAAAACAATAAGGAAAACTTATTAGTCCTTAAAAGATACAACATCTTTCAGTGTGATTTATGAAAAGTTTCTACTTTTAACATAATCTAGACATTACAAAAATAATCAAAATGATCTCTCTATTAGTTAGTGTAAACTATAAACTGATGACTCCAAATGACACCATTTTGTAAAAAGGAATAGTGACAAGTTTTTTGATAATAAGGCACAAAGCAAAACAAACAATGCTAACTTTTCTTTACAATTCTCTCTCAATTCCAAAACACACACACACACATACACACAGAGGAACATTGACGGTTGTTAAGACCAGAAAAAATAATACTAAACTACCTAAACTAGTAGTTAGGATAAGTCCAAGTCATGTATGTAAACACTGGTGACATACTTCAATGTGGTTGCAATGTAAAATGGGGAGGGGGTTAGATATCCAATTAGAAATAATAATTAAAGCAAACAATTTAAATGCATAGAAAATAGAATTAGAAATAAAGGGAAATCAAATGAGGAAAGCTCAATCCAAGAATCTTATAACCAATTTTGTGATTGATCCTTGATATTGTTGTTTCATTCCTTCATTGACCACTTAGCAAAGAAACTAATCAAGTTTAGCATCTAATTAATTCTTGTTAATTTCCTCCTAAACTAGTTAACTAAGCCTAAAACCCAATTGACCATTGTTGCTAAGTCAATTGAAACTTAACACTCAATTAATTTACCAATAACATTAAGATATGAAAACACCAAGTCGAATTAATTGAATTATCCTAGTAGCAACTTAACTAATTACCCCTAATACTCTAGGAAAATTAACTTGCCCAGTGGCAAATCAAAACCTTATTGCTATTCTAACCAAACAACCATAAACAATAACAAATTGCCTATGAAAATTTAGCTAATAGTAAATCACAATGAATAATTAATTAATGAGCCTTATTTTAATCATCCAAACTAATTACAAATAGGAAAATAGAGAATCAAGAGAATCAAATTAGGAATAAATTAGAATTAAGAGCAAGTCTCACAATTAACAAATAAATTGGTGTAAAAATTCCCCCAGAATGCAATGGAGGTTTAGTTACAGATTAATATACAAATAAAAGCAAAAATGAAAATGTTGACGTTGGATTTTGGTAACAGTCCAAACTCCAACCAATGGGGTGGATTCTTCGGGATCTCTGACCTGTAACTGATTCAAATAAGATGAATCAGCAAAAATACACAAAAAGGAAAGGAAGAGTAGTAAAGGAGATACAGGGTTTTAATGTGGTTTGGCCAAATCTAGATATCACCAGACCCTACGTCCATGATAGCATGTTATTGTAATAGTATCTTTACAAAGTTACAATAATCAGTCTCTATTTTAGTAGAGTTTCAGCATGGGTTCTGATCTCCTCTTTTACAGAAGGCTCCTTCCTCATATTTATAGAGGAGAAGAGGTTACAATGGTAATTACATATGCAAAAAATATGTTACATCATCATTTAATGTACAAGATAGAATATATAGACTAAATTTCCTTTTTTGGCTACTGCAGATGGTCTTCTGTAGGTGGGCCCTATTTGTCAGTTAGGAAAGGATATGACTTGATCTTCTGTCTAGCAAATTTCATGTCACCAGTCGTACTTCGTCAATCGGATCACTCTGTCACATAATCCGAGGGTGTGCACATCACTAGAGGGGAGAGGTCGAGCTCGCTCTGTTGTGTATGAGCTTAAGTTAATGAGGTCACTTCACGATGCAACCTAGCAGTAAGGCAATCTAGGCACTCTTCAGATTGGTCCTTTTGCCGCTCTCGAACTACTCTCAGGTCCATTTAAGTAGAACTAATTTTCATATATAACATAAGCCCCTAACTTTCAGATCATTTTACGGGCTGGGAGTTGAAACTCTTTAATTTCTGATCAGTCAAAGTCTTCTTTTGAGACTATCGTTTTATCTGCTCTAGGTTATGTTTCTGATGGCACGCATCTGGCAGTTATTGTTGAGTCAAACTTAGCCTTTTTCGAGGCCATTAATGATGATAGTTGGGGGGAATGAATTTAGATTCTTAGATGGAGCCGGCCTTGGCTCTATATAAAGGAGAGGCGATCCCTTTTGTCATTACACTAAGCAAAGCATGGAGTCTCTCGATGAACCACTGCCATTTCTGGCATTCTGACCTTCTATCGAGATGTGTATGGTTTGTTGTATAAGGATTTCGAAAGATTCATCTTCTCCACTAACATGAAAGGATCTCATATAGACCCTAGACTACGTCTTCTCAGCTCCACCAGGAAGTAACTGTTTAGCTAGCTAAGCTCTTGGCATTTCCTGGTGTGATTCCTTCGCAAATCAGACGAGGAGCTGGAGGTTGAAAAGAATAAAGAGCTGCAGTGCAATCGCAGACCATGTATTGGAAGGGAAATTTGAGAACCTTGGAGGCGCACGGGCTCTAGTCATAGGTTTTTCCCTTTGTATTCTGATTAGCCTGCTTTCAGGGCTTTCTGATGTATATCTGCCTCGATGAGGTCTTTTAATGAATAAAGCTTTAGCTTCTCTCTTCAACTTCAGTTTGTTGTTTTTATTTCCCATATACATACATTTTTGGGTTTGAATGATCCACATGACCTACGCACATTTAGAAAATACTTTGAATAGCGGATTAGGGCAATCTTGTGCTCAAGCTGATCCTGTGGCCAAATAAGTAGACAAGTTATTATGAGAATCATAGAGTAATAAGATAAGTTCACATGTAAGCTGTGAAACAACTTAAGTTCGTATGAAAGCTACAAAATTAACAAATGAGTGATCTCATGCTTGAGTCAATCTCGTGGCCAAATGAATAATGTTCGCATGAAAGCTATGAAGTGATATAAGTGAGATTTCATTGCGTTTGGCAAGTAGTTAACTCATCAATTCCTTTACACTTTAGCGAGTGTGAAGCTATGCTAGCGTTGGGTGTTTTTTAATGCCTCCACACTTTAGCTAGCATGCAGCTACACTGGCATAAGTGAGTGTTTTTTAGTGTTTTCACACCACACCTCAGTGAGTATGCAGCTACACTGGCAAAAGTAATCTTTTTTTAGTGCCTTTGTACCTCAGCGAGCGCGTAGCTACACTGGCACAAGCGAGTGCTTTTTAGTGCCTCCACACCTCAGTAAGCACGTAGTTGCACTAGTGTAAGTGAACTTTTTTTAGTGCCTCCGCACCTCAGCAAGAACGCAGTTGCACTAGCACAAATGAGTGTTTTTTAGTGTCTCCACACCTCAACAAGCATGCAGCTGCATTGGTGGAAGTGAGTGTTTTTTAGTGTCTCTGCACCTTAGCAAGCACGTAGTTACGCTAGCATAATTATTCATCAATTCATCTCCGGAAGGAGCTCTAGGGGGCCTCAACCGAACCAAAGATCGCAGTTAGCATTAAGTTTCTCATGAGAATTGGTGGAAGTTGACCGCATGCAAGCTATGAAAATCATTGATCCTCAGACAAAGAAGACAAAGTGAAGAGACAAGAATAACAACATTGAGCCAAATGACAAATAGTTTTGAGTAAAGCAAAGAAAGGACACTTTCATTCATTCATTCCAAAGCTTCAAAATATATTATCAATGTATAATTCAGAGCGAGCCCCTTGACTCCCGACCAGTATTATGTTGGAGAGGCTGGGGCTGCTATCCCGCTGGTTGCGCCACATACTCCCTTAGGCGGCCTTTCTTGATCAAGTCTTCAATTGCATCCTTAAGGGCCAGGCAATTTGAAGCCCCATCTCCGGCCTCTTTGTGATAGGTAAAGAACTCATCCCTATTCCTTTGCCTAAAGGGAGTTCTTAAGGGTTTAGGCCTTCCAAAATCTTCCTTGTCCCTTTCCGTCAAGAAAATTTTATCTTGGGAATCTGATAGGATGCTATAGGTGTTGTGGTGACTTGAAGATGGGGGTCGTTCACCCTTGCCTTTCTTAGCGGGCTGATGATCGAGATTGTCATTTCCATTTTCACGATGACCCCTCTTTCTGTTTTGAGTCGATCCATTTGACTCAGACTTCTATGGGCTAAAAGTCTCATCCCATCGGATCTACTTCGCGGCCCGCTTGTAGAACTCACCCAGATTGCCAACTGGAGACTTGTACAGACTTTTGAAGAGTTTTCTATCTTGATGAAGTCCCGCCAAAATAGCAGTCATGATAGTCTCATTCGAAGGCTTCTCAACATTGTTGACCTCACACTTAAAGCAAGTGATGTAGTCTTTCAGTGACTCATGCCTTCCTTGGAAGACTATAGTGAGATGGCATGGGGGTGCAAGTTGCTTTTGTAGTGCCCAATACTAGTCTAGGAACTTTTCCTGATACTCCTCCCAACTGCTAATACTGTGAGTCGGGAGGCTCCTGAACCAAATTCGAGGGACTTCACCCAAAGTCACAGGAAAAGCACAACATTTGATCAAAGAGTTATAAGTTTGAAAGTCCATTTGGATGTTGAATAGGTCTAGATGGTTGTGCAGGTTCCTGTCTCCGTCATACAGTAGAATAGCTGGAACTTTGAGCTTGCACAGGAGAGGTTCCTCCAGGATCTCCTTGGAGAAGAGAGTTCACTCCCTAAAGTGGCTTCGATCATTTTGAGCTTGAGGATGCTCCTCCAGATGCTTGACTCTTTGAAGGAGATCTTCCACCAAAACGTCCAAGCCCCCTAATCTTTGGCTAGAGACTTGGTGGTTTGGTTCACTGTTCTGACTATGTTAATGGCGACTTGAGGTTTGCTCCTAATCGGTCTCTCCGGAGAACTCAACTTCAGGTATGGCAGTTTTAGCCCGCCCTTTCACATTCTGAGCTTGTGCTTGAAACAACGTTGTGACTGTTTTGGCTAGCTCTCCTACCATGTGTTCATGTTTCTCCTGATGCTGAAGCTAGGTTTGCGATCCATCAACACCGTTGGCGGTGAGAACAGGTTGTACTGAGCTGGCTGGAGGGGCACTAGTAGCTACTCTAATGACAGGAGTAGTAGATGAGCTTGTTGTTGAGACATGACCATCCAGAAGATAGAGTTATGCATTTGAGGCTTTGGTGGCTCTTCTCTTAGCCATTTCAGTAGGAAACGAACCAGAATTGGTGAGATCCTCATAGACAGCACCAAAATGTTAACATCAGATTTTGGTAATGGTCTAAACTCCGACCAATGGGATGGATTCTTCAGGATCTCTAACCTGTAACTGGTTCAAATAAGATGAATCAGCAAAAATACACAAAGAGGAAGGGAAGAGCAGTAAAGGAGATACAAGATTTTAACGTGGTTCGGCCAAATTCGGATATCACCAAACCTTACGTCCATGATAGCATGTTATTATGATTGTGTCTTTACAAAGTTACAATAATCAGTCTCTATTTTAGCAGAGTTTCGACATAGGTTATGATCTCCTCTTTTACATAAGGCTCCTTCATCATATTTATAGAGGAAAGGAGGTTACAATAGTAATTACATATGCAGCAAATATGTTACATCATCATTTAATGTACAAGACAGAATATACAGATTAAATCTACTTTTTTGGCTACTGCAGATTATCTTCTGTAGGCGGGTACCATTTATCCATTGGGGAAGGATATGAGTTGATCTTCTGTCTGGTGAACTTCATGTCACTAGTCGCACTTCATCAATCGGATCGCTCTGTTACACAATCTGGGGGCGTGCACATCACCAAAGGGGAGAGGTCAAGCTCGCTCTGTTGTGTACAAGCTCGAGTTGACGAGGTCACTTCACGATGCGACCTGGCAGTAAGGCGATCTGGGCACTCTTCAAATTAGTCCTCTTGCCGCTCTCGGATTGCTCGCAGGTCCGTTTAAGTTGAACCGATTTTCATATATAATAGAATGAATGAATCTAATTGAAGCTGGAATCTTACCCTAGCAGTGCTCCTCTCTTTCTCCAAGTTAAAGACAATATAAAATGATTCTAAATGTTATTACAATTATGACTTAGCTTAGTATTTATAGGTTCACTGCATTACCTCTTGATTAGGCTGCTAACTAGGGTTGGAAGGAGGCTTAATTAAATGTGACTCCTTTCATATGAAATATAGCTTAATCATTTAGGAGTCTAATGACTTTCACTTTACATAAAAACTCGATTCCTAACTTAAGTTATGGGTCAAAAACTAAGATAGTTTTCTGAAATATTTTAGCCTGTAACAAAATGAAATACTTAAATCCACAATTATGAAACTAATCCAAAACGATGTATTTTGACTTTGTTTATATAGGAATCTTCTATTTTATACTGACTTAGATAGTAATAGTTCAATTTATTCTCTTCCTTTGAAATTGCATACACATGAAATCAACCTTTTCCATCTTGCTATGCAACCAAATTAGTTTTTTGTATTAAAGAAGAGATGCTACATATTGGTAGTGAAAACCACAAAGTTCATGTAGGTCTAACACCCAAAATGTGTTCTCCTACCTCAAATGTAGCTAAAATTACTATAATGGATCTATCATACTTAAAATTACTTTAAGAACACTTCTTTCTTTTTAAAATTTGATGCATCTTTATTTCTTTGATTCTTGTAGGATTACTTAGATCTCGAATATTACATGACTCAATAATTAACTAAAAAGAGTGACATGTATAACTTTAGAATGGTAATACTACAACTAGTTACAGTAAAAAGGCCAATTGAACAATGAAAATATATTGTAAAAGAAGTAGTAAATGTAATGGATAGATCAAAAGATCTATACAACCTTAAGTCCATTCTAGATCCTATTATAATCAAAGTTACAACTCCAAAAGGTTTAGAGAAGTTTGTGGACGTGGCATTCAAGTGTGTCAAAGAAAATGGAGTAGATAGGCCTACAATAGCAGAGGTGGTGAAAGAGATTGAGAACATAATGGAACTTGCTGGTTTGAATCCCCCCGTTGAATCAACCACAACATCAGAAAGTTATGAGGAAGCGAGTGGCGGCAATGTCCGCCATCCTTATGGCAATGAACATTTTAACCATAGTGGGGCTTTTCCATCTGCAAAAGTAGAACCTTAGTGATATTTTCTCTGTTTTATCTGTAATTCTTTGTAGTTAATTAGTGACGAAAGTTTAATCAGTTTTTTTAGATGATAAGCTTTTAATGACTTGTAAAGGATTATTTTAAACATTAACAATGTTGTATTATTAGCTTAGGGGAGGAGAGGGTTGGGCTTGGAGATCAGTTAACCGTACTTATTTGTTTGTTCTTGTCATATAGATATTATTTTTCAAATTTTGTAAAATTTTAATGCAAGAATACTATTGAAGTTGTTTTGTCAATTTAGATGGCTAACCTATATTACATTTGTACTCATATATATATATATATATATATATCTATATGAGTATACTAAATGAAAATATTACTCCTATTATATTAGAGCAAGAAAAATTAAATCATGGTTAGATTAGTTAAAAATTAAAATAAATTACTTTTAAATTTATCGATCCCTCTTTCAAAATCATAAAAAATCATTGAATTTAATTTGTCTCAACATAAATAAATATATTTTTTTAGATTTGTCATAAAAAGCTCGCAACCAAGAAGTATACTTCGTTAACTGCTTAAACTAAGTTCAAGCAGTGAATCTGCTTTTGCTATTTGTCAAAATTGTCTAGTAATATTTGTGATGTGTGCTCACAAGCAATGCAAATACATTATGAATCAGTTTTTTTTTCCTTTTATTGATGTGTGTCTTTAGCAACTAGCAAGTATAGTACATGTATTTAGCAAATATAAAACAGAAATTACACTTTTTACTAGAATTTTTATATTAATTTT